>VMDO01003219.1:79738-148219 GCA_007922755.1 Pedetes capensis
CTGGATGGGAGACTGCCTGGGAACACCAGAAGCTGTAGGCTTGGGAGAAGGACCTGGCAACCCCCTCCCAAAAATCAATCTGCCATTGAAAACCCTATGAACAGCAGAGAAGCACTGACAATAGTGTTTCCCCTGTTGTACAGAGGGTCGCTATGAGTCAGATACCGACTCGACGGCACCTAACAACAACAACAACAATGCCCCTGGCTCTGAAATACTCTTAGGAATCCCAGGAAGCCACACTGGCTGCTCAGAGATCGGGGCCCAGCCAAGTTCTGTGGTTCCTTCTCCTAATGCCTCAGAAGGGACGCTGTAATGCTCCTAATTGTGCATCTGAGCGTACATAAAAGCCCCCCTAATTGCACATCAAATAAATAAGTAAATGCTGTCTGCTGAATACAGAACAAGGCCTGACGTCGCCTCTCTTTCCCAAAGGGGAGCTTTCTTTCAATCTGGGCTGGTGAGTGAGTTGAATCTGTAAGTGGTGATTTATGGATATCGAATACTCCTTCCGGGAGGTTTTCAAGAGCCACACACTCCACTCGAGTGGCTGTCTGGTTCTTTCAGCCTCAGACACAGCCTGCATGAGGGATCTTTAGCCTAACTCTCCCAGAGCCCCATTCAGAAAGTGCTTTCTGATGATCAGATGGCCAGTCTGTCCACAGGTCTGCAGGGTGCAAAATACAGGACTCTGACACAAAAGAGGCGGCAGCCTGGTCCTGGTGGTGAGGGGAGTCTTTAGGGCTGAACAGCCAGATCGCCCCACACCTCTGAGACTGGGGCTGCCAACAGGGGCCAACTGCCCCGGAGATTAGAGCTGTCACACTTTGTCAAGCTTGATCTAAGGAACATGAGGAGCCCCTCCTCCGGAGTAGGGCCTCCCAAGTGAAACCGACTTATTTATCTCTGCCCCATGGGACCCTGATTCTGCCAGAGTGAATAAACAATGCCTCATCAATATATAGCCTTATTGTTCAATCAAACATTTTTAGGAAAGAGGAAATACAACTGGCAAAACTTGTAGTGACAGCCAATGTCACTGTTGTTGTTAGGTGCCGTTGAGTCAGTGTCCAACTCATAGCGACCCTACATATAACAGGCAAAATAGTATCGTTAGTGATTCTCTGCTATTCATAGGGCTTTCAATGGCTGATTGTTTTTTGAGAGTGGGCTGCCAGGTCTTTCTCTCAAAATGTCACTAGTGATGGCCATATTACTGTTTTGATGGCCTGTCTCTGTACTTGACCATAAATGCACATTAAGATGAAGATCCTTCCTTCCTTCTTTCCTCCCTTCCTTCCTTTTCCTTCCTTTGTTCCTTCGTTCCTTCCTTCCTTCCTTCTCTTTCAACAAGGTCTCACTATGTAGTCCAAGCTGGCCTTGAACTTGGAATCCTCCTACCTCAGCCTCCCTGAGGGCTGGGATTACTGGTCTATGCCACCCTGCCTGGCAACAACACTTATTTCTACACACACACTTGTACACATACTAAAGTAGAATCTGGCGACTGGGACAAAAAGGTAGAAAATAATCTATGTGGTTGCAAGAATTTTTTTCCTTTCTGCCACTGTGACTCCCCTTCTACTTCTTTTGCCACTCTAAACAAGAAGTTACACATCATCAGCGCTCACATGCTGACGCCATGTTGGTCTCCAAGACCACTAACGCAGAAGAGTGGAGAGCTACCATAACCAACCAGTACCCAAGTGTCGTGTGGTGTGCGATAGGGCAAGAGTGCAGAAGTGGGGGGACAGGCGGAGAGGGAAAGGAAAAAAACATCACTGGGTAAAGGAGGGCAGTAGAAGGATTTCCTGAGAGGGGATGAACAAATACTTCATGGGTTATAAAGCATTTTGCAACATATCCTCAGATACCGTTCGTGGTTCTGCCTGATCTTTTAGAAGGAACTCCTACACACAACAAGTAAGGGCCATTGTTCTGGAGAATACACATGCACTGCAGATTTCAATTTTATTTCAGTCCTGTTTGCTGCTTTTTTAGGGCATTTTTCGGAGCTATTCCTCTGCACATGTCATCTCAAAATACTATGGAAGTTGGCCTTCAAAAGCTTAGCATTTCTGAACTCTTCCAAACACCCTCAAAAGCCAAAACCCAGTCTGAGAAGTGTCCCCACATGTCTAGCTATTCCTGATGCATGGACCCTGAGGGCAAACAAGATCTGTTTTTGTTTTGCCTCTTTTTTTTTTTTTTTTTTTTCCTTTTTTAATTTCTTAAACAGAGTTCAGGCTAAGAGTAATGGCTCAGGCCTGTAATCCCAGCGACTTGGGAGGTAGAGGCAGAAGAATCGCAGCTTCAAGGCCAGAGGCAGCCTGCGTAACTCAACAGGACCCTGTTTCGAAATAAAAAATAAAAAATGCACCACGGGTGCAGCCCAGTGGTACAGCGCTTGCAAAGTATGTGCGAGGCCTTGAGGTCAACCCCCAAATACCACAAAACAAAAACAAAACAAAATAAACCAGAGCTCAGCAACTTGCATTGCGAGCTGCATTGGGGAAGGCCAGCAGCTTGCATGTTTAGGTCCATCCAGGTAGCAGATCGTGGGGGATGATTAGGAGAGAGCACGATGCTCTCTCTATCTGTGAACTACCTTATGCTTTATCCCATCTCCTCAAAGCTGCTATGCTTCAGAGTAAGGATTCATGGATGGAGAGCAGACTCAGAAACCAGAATGGCAAACTGCATCCCAACCAGAGCACTAAGACCAAGCCACAGTGCTGTCCATTTCTGGACAGCCATCAGCTGGTGTCTCCCGGGGCCTGGGGTGCTTTTCTTGTGGGCCATATGGAAACACTCATGTGGATTCTCCCAGGCAGCTATGGGGCTGCTCTGTTGTGTGACTGAGAATACCTCGCGGCCCTTCAAAGGGAAGGGAGGGGCTTACCCTGATGCTGCCTCTCCTTCAATGTGGGTTCCTAGTATTGTGGCCCCATGTGACCGGGCTGCTGTAACTGGGTCAGAGGGTCAGCGAGAGACTCCGTCTGCCGCTGGGTGGGAACAGCTGCCCGGGCCGGACGTGCAGTCTCCAAGTGCTTGGAGCTAGGTGCTGTTCCTTTCTTGAGCACCCCTGGATGCTCAAGGTGGCAGAGCCGTGCCCGGCCCCAATGCCAGGAGGCAGAGGTGCCACCTGGAAGGCATCTCTCATGCGCAGCTCGCTCAGCCTCCTCTGCTTGTAAGGACATCCCCACTCTTAGGGCTCAGGGACATCCCAGACACACCTGCTGACTTTTTCCACATCTGAGTGCAAAGGAAGCACTCAAAGGATGGCCGCAAGTGACGGTCCCCGTCTCCAGCTGCACATCCAGATCCCTGCGACCCTTTCTACACACTCAGCTGTGGCGTCAGGGGGACGAGCTGGACAGGGCTGGCAGAGGCAGGTAGGCCTTCTAGCAGCTTCCTCTGAGTTTCTGACACACCGCGAAGGCACTAAGGATGGACTCTGGGCACTTTATATGCACGCACGTGCTAATCTTCATTTCTGAGTGCGTGCATCTTAGCATCACCGAGCTGGAACGAGGCTACGTGCTCTGCAGAAGCTCAGAGCCTCTCCTGTGTCCTGCATGTAATGACTATGGCCTTTCATGATGGCGATGAGGTCAGGTGTAAGGAGAAGAAACAAGGACACTGCCTACGTCTTCCTGTAGCTGGGATTCCACACCAATGGCTCCAGCCCAGTCTTCGGTTTTGCCTGTGAATCCCACTGACATCTTAGCAGATGTGGGTGCCCCGTGAAGCTGAAGAAGCTGAGGCTTCGCTTCCTCCTGGGCCTCTCTCTCTGCTGCTCCTAACTTTATCTTCAGACTGTGAAATCATTTACCACAGGGCGCCACCAAATCACACAAGCTTCAGGGCCCACGCCAGCAAGATCTGTGATCATCCTGACAAGGAGCTAGAATCTTTCACTCACAGCTTCGGGTGACTTTTCCGGGGGCTGACTGCCTCTCCCTGTTCCATCTCTGGCTCAGTGACACATTGGGAATTCTTGACGTTCTTGAGCGCTGCCTGAATACCCAAAGGCCCACTGGCCACAGCTCCCTTGAGGTCCTGTCAGTCACGCCCAACCCTGTGCATGTCCTCAACTGCATCCATCAGGCTTCTCTTTGTCTAGGATCCCGGCCATCCCATGGCTGGTCAGGAAGCCCGGCCATCCCTTTGAACTGCCCTCTTCTCCTCCTGCCCAGCGTGTCCCCCAGGGAATTGACCAATAACGTCTGCCTTCTAAACATCTCCTTTCACCGGGTGCAGTGGTGCACACCTGTAACCACAGCGGCTCGGGAGGCGGAGGCAGGAGGATTGCAAATTCAAGACTAGAGGCAGTCTGCATAACTTAGTGAGACCTTGTCTCAAAAAGTTAAAAATGGGCTCGGGGTGCAGCTCAGTGGTCCAGCACTTGCAGAGCATGCAGACGTGAGGCCTTAGGTTCAACCCCCAGTACCACAAAAATAAATAAGTAAATAAATAAACATCTCCTTTCCATCCTCCCTCCTCCATCCCTGTGAGCGAGGGCCCCCACCACCCTGGCCTACACTACCGTAACCAGGTCCTGGTTTGGAAGGCTTGTTTTCTATTCCTCTGACACGTCTATATCCATGAAACTCTGACAGGGATCTGGTACTCCTGCTCCACACACTGTACGCTGTGGCACCCGCTACCTAGAGAGGATGAGGCCATCCTAGCAACGCCTCTGAGGTCCCCACAGCTGGCCACCTCCGAGCCTCCTGTCCAGCTTCTTCTCTCAGCCTTTGTCCCAGGCCCACAGGGTGTTCTGAGCTCCCTCACCCCTGCCGCCCCTGGCCCGCGCTTTCAGCATGCTGGTCTCTCTTCTGCACACCTCAAGTATCCGCTCATATCCACCTGCAAAGCTTTCATCTTTAAGATCGTCCTCACCTTTGCTGCTGCTGTGCTGACTTTTCCCTCCTGTTGCCCCTTATTAACGCCTTCCCTTAACTCACCGAGGACCCCACACAAGCTTCTAGTCTGGCAGTGAGACGGCGCTATGGTTTGGATATGGCCTGAGTGCGTCCCCCGACAATTTGTTTGCTGCAAAATAATCCCCCCTGGGAGGTATAAAGATGGTGGAAATTTAATGTGACTACAGTGTTCAGAGGTCACCTTTGGGAGGGGAGTAGCTTTAGAGCTAATGGAGCCCCCATTACTGTATCCTGGCTTTATAAGAAGAAGAACAGATAGCCAAGTGTGGTGGTACATATCTGTAATCCCAGCACTTGGGAGGCAGAGCTAGGAGGATTGCAAGTTCAAGGCCGGCTTGACCTTCATAGTAAGACCCTGTCTCAAACAACAACAAAAACTAAGAAGAGGGACAGAGACCATAACACACACACACACACACACACACACACACACACACACACACACACAATACCTTTCTCTTGCCATGTGATGATTTATGCCACCCAAAGGACTCTGCCAGCAAGAAGCCCATTACCAGATGTGGCCCTTTGACCTTCGAGCCTCTAGAACTATGAGCCAAAATAAACTTTGTTTCTTTATAAAGTTACCCAGTCCATGGCATTGTGTTATTAGCAACAGAAAAGAGGCACCAAGTTATCACAGGGCTCTCTCCCTGGTGTCCTGGAAGGGCTAGAGGGTTTGATCCGTGTCTCATTCACCTCACTGCTTGGCACAGAACAGGTATGGAATAACCGTGTTTGAATGAATGAATGAATGAATGAATGAATCAATCAATCAATCAATGGATGAATGAATGATGGCTCTGATAGCTCAGTTGTCCTTTAATAAGTTATAGGCTTGAGAATTCCAACTTCTTCCTCAAAAGCCACAGAAACCTCAGTTATTTCAAATACAATTCAGTTTGAGTTAGAGCAAATGCCCTGGAAAAAATGTATTTGACCTTTTAACATTTTTAACTCACTGGCCTGGAAAAGTTCTATGAGTTATTGTAAATTCTCTTATTGAATGGCCGATTTGTCATACCTTTGGCTTCTTACTTTTCCTTATCTAGAAGGCAGTTTTCCAGTCTTACTCTAATAGTGATAATTCCTTTCTAAATACTTTGCTATGTCTCCCACCTTGAGTTTTACATCTATCAAGTGGTATCTCATTACTTTTTCCAATCTTCATTAGAACTGCAATTAGGGAAATAAAGAAAGTTGAGACATTAATGCATGAGTGGAACAGGTCTGAATACTTGTTAGTGTGTCTTTCACAAAGCTTCAAGGGGGAGGAGATTAAACCCTACTGAGAATCTCAGTTATCCCTGCTGCCTTTGGTCTTCCACCAGTGTGGGCCAGAGACAGCAACCAGGACTTTGTTTAAGGCTTTGCGGGTGTTCTTGGCTTTTGCAAGTAGAAAACTCAGTCTGGCTGGTTGGAAAGAGAGGAGTCATGTAAAAAGAAGGAGGAAGTGAAGAGAGATCTTGGGGAAAAAAGCATAAAAAATTAGAAAAGCCCACGTGGGAAAAAACAGTAGAAATAGGAAAAAAGACACAGTAAGGAAAGAGGTATAGAATCTGTGACTCAGCAAAATCAAGAGGGAAAAACCATAGAAATACAGGGCCCAACTCATTTCTTGGACATATACATGGAAAACAGATAGGTTTTGGAGTTAGCTGTAAAATAACATACTCTCCCAAAGAGGCAGTTGTTGTTGTTGTGTGCCGTCCAGTCGAGTCCGACTCATAGCGACCCTCATAGGGTTTTCAATGGCTGTTTTGGGATTGCCTTGGGAGTGGGTTGCCACATCCTTCTCCCATTTTGTGGTGCTGGGAATCGAACTCGGGACCTCAGAGACTACAGAGCAGCGCTCTACCAACTGAGCTAAATCCCAGCCCTCCAAAGAGGCAGGGTCTTACCTAATTGCTCCTTGTAAGTAATTTCTCCATCATTTCCTCAAACTCTTTACTTAGAACTTAAGTGACTTGCTACTCAAATGAATGAAAATCCTCCCCATCATAGGACTACTTTTCCCCATGTCAGTATAATAAAGAAGCTCAGGACAGATGGTAACCAGATAAAGTATGATAAGCTCAGATATGCCGTGTGGGTTTCAATCCTCGTCACGGATAACAAAGCTTGCATAGCAATCTAGAATGACAGAATGGCCAACATTGCATTCTCTCTCCCACTGCAAGTGTGGTTTTGATAGATTTTTCATATGTGTTCCAGGATGGGAACTGCATACCATCTCTCTGTCATTCTCTGCCAGAGATTCTGAGTGATGGCGCTAGCCCCAAAGATATGTTTCCATTCTAATTTTTCAATTTGTTCTGGCCTGAAAAATGTGTGTAAATGAAAACAGAAAATTCAAACACAGTGCCCTCTACGAACATTCTCTTTTGTGTTGCCCAATGATGTTTCAGGCCCTTCTCAGCCCCCCTTTCTCTCCAACAAAGGACTTTATTTTCTTGTCACTTCTACTATGCTCTACAAATATTTGCCAGATTTTCAGGACCTCTTCTTTCTTTTTATTTTTCACTTCTTTTTGACCTATGACTTATTCTTTTAGCTTCCCACCTTCCCCTACCTTGTCCTAAAAACCTTCAGGAGAACTCAGATTGGCCTCAGGATTCAAGAGAAAGGTTCCCTCATTTCTCCAGAGCACATGGTACCCCTAGAAATGAAGGAACACCACAATACATCAAAGCCCTTTTGCGCATGTGAAAACCGAACCAGGCATCTTACCTTAAATCATTATAACAGCTTAGGTTTCCTTAGAGACAGGGAGAGAAAATATTTCCCCAGGGAACTCAGACAGGATGACTGTGGAGTAATTTGTATACACTTAAACTAACAGGGGACTGGCGAACCCTTTGGCTGCACGGTGTTAACATATTAATTCGGGTCTACCTTGTACCTCTCTCAAAAGGAGAGGTCCTAAGCCCACAGAGGAGACCACCCTTACCTTCCTTGGCTTCACTTTATCATGGTAGTCATACTGGAAGATTCCCTTGTAGCTCAGTCCCAGCCACCATGGTATCCCCTGCTTGTCCTAGGACATCAAAAGGAGCGTAGTTAAATATGGGGGTAGGAAAGATGAACACAAGCCAAGAGGAGATGTCTTGGCTCAGCTGATGACAAGGGAAAATGCAATTTTCCTCGCATGGATGACACCTACCTGTTTCCTTTTTAACAGATATGCCCATCACAGAAGGATGTTCCGTTATATGAACACGGTGGCATGGTCGGAGCTCTGGGCTGGGGAATTGGCTCTGTTCCTGCCCAGCAGCATAGCTATGCCATCTTTCCCCTTTATAAATAGAGAGCAAGTGCCCTGTTCTGTTTTTCCCTCTAAGATTTTAGGTCTTCCAGGCTGGGCCCGGGCTGGGATTTAGCTCAGTTGGTAGAGGGCTGCGCTGCAGTCTCTGAGGTCCTGAGTTCAATTCCCAGCACTGCAAAAATGGGAGAAGGACCTGGCAATCCACTCCCAAGGCAATCCTGAAACAGTCAGTCATTGAAAACCCTATGAGGGTCGCTATGAGTCGGATACTGACTTGACGGCACTTAACAACAACAACAACAACAACAGGCTGGGCCCCTCAGTCAGCACAGGAAAACCTGAAACATGCTGAACATCCTAAAAACATAAACGATTATCTGAGTAAAGAAACTATCATGGACTTTCAGAGCTGGAAGAGACCCTCTCCCTTTAAGGAGGGCTCCTTTCCCTTTAAAGACATGGAAACTGAAGGAAAGACTTGGTCCAGCTGTAATGTTAAGTCAAGCCCTCCCCAGCCACAGTGGGCCAATGCCAGCCCAGGCTGGCAAGTGTCAACCCTGATGTCCTGCTCACCCACAAAGACAGCTAGGAGCCAGGCATGATTTTAGGAATCACCCGGTTGGACAATGTGGCAAAACTGAAGCCAAAACGTTCTACGGACCGAGGGAGAAATACCAAGTCCCTCTGTTTATTCATTTAACAAGACTCACCTGAGTATAATCTGTAATTCTATATTCAAATAGTATGACTCTGAGTTGGTAATTCAAGTTCCCCAAGGCTAGGATTTTATGATGGGGGCACCCAGCAGCCTTTTCCCAAGATTTATAGTAACTGCCATGTCTCTGAAAAACCTAATACACCTCCATCATGAGAGTCTGGAAAACTCAAAGCCAGCGTAATGGTTTTCAAGTATTTGTAGTGCATGAGTTATTTCAAGGTAAGAGAAAGATAAAAGGCAGAGTTGAAAAATTATTTAAAGCTTCAGAGGTGCATGATTTCTTTAAAAGGTTTTTTGGGTGCTGGGGATCGAATGCAGGGCCTTTTGCATGCTAAGTATTAAGCTACACCTCCAGCCCCAAAACTTTAAAGGTGGTATAAAATGTTTATCTTCGGGAGGCGGAGGCAAGAGGATCACAAGTTCGAGACCAGAGGCAGTCTGCATAACTTAACGAGACCCTGTCTCAAAAACTGCAAAGATGGGCTAGGGGTGCAGCTCAGTGGTCCAGCACTTGCAGAGCATGCAAGTGTGAGGCCCTGGGTTCAACCTCCAGTACCACCAAAAAAAAAAAAAAAAAAAAAAAGTTTATCTTGAACCTCTGTCTCTGGGGAGGACCTGTGCACTGTGTTGGTTTCAGAGACTAGAAGACGAGGAAACCTGATGCCGTTGTGATATCAGACTGACCAGGCAAGTGTTGTCATTCTCTATAATGGGCATCAGAGAGATCACAAAGCTACCAAACAGTGGGCCTGTTACAGATGAATTACACTTGCATGGACTCAGGTGCTCTTTTCCCAATAAACCATAAAGCAATTGCTTATGTGTTGAGATTTCAAGAACCAAACACTGCTACTTGTTGGGCGCTTTGAAACTCACAAGCCCTGCTCCTGGCCTCTCCCCAACTGAACAAAGAGTGGATTCTGAAGGCTTGGTTGGATGGCGGAAAGCACGAGTAGCAGAGGCAGCCTGTCAGGGAAGCTGTGGGGCTGACACGGGAATAAATCACAAGGTGAAGCCGGTTTAACACCAACACCAGATGAAGTTGCCTGCACCTAAAGAGTCTTCCCATATTCAGGAGGCTTTTAAGGGGGTAGTTGGGGAGGAAAATGTCTTCATCTTTTTGAATGATAAGAGATGGAACTGAGCTCAAACTCAAAGAGCAAGGTGGAGAACGCAGTCCAGGAATTCCTATAGTCCTGGTTTCCATTTTGGAATGCGACCCCACTGCTACACATCCCCAGGGGCTATTTCTGCAACTGGGAGAAACCCTCATGGTTTGATGTCCATGAAATGCCTCTTGTCATCATGCCAGGAAGTCTTGTTGGATCCATCTGGTTGGTAGACCACTGAGCTGAGCCCCCAGCCCTTTTTTTTACTTTTTTTTGAGACAGGGTCTCGCTAAGTTATGTAGACTGCCTCTGGTCTCAAACTTGGGATCCTCCCACCTCTGCCTCCCGGGCCACTGGGATTACAGGCGTGCGCCACTGTGCCTGGCAAGTCTCACTTCTTGTTGTTGTTAGGTGCCCTTGAGTTGGGTCTGACTTATGACAACCCTACGTATAACAGAACCAAACACTCCCCAACACCGTGCCATGCCCAGCACTACTGTCAGTGTTTCTCTGCTATTCATAGGGTTTTCAATGGCTGATTGTTTCAGCAGTGGACTGCCAGGTCCTTCTCCCAAGCCTACAGCATCCAGTATTCCCAGATGGTCTCCCCAAGGACTAGGCAGGCCAATCCTGCTTAGCTTCCAAGATCAGATGCCAGGGTAGTAAGGCTGCAGACAAGTCTCACTAGCAGTATGGTTAACCCTGGCATGGGTGAATTTGAGGCCTCTTTTCACGAACTGTTTAATTTCCTTTTGTGGAGCTGACTGCCCACTGTCCGTGGCCACATGTCTGGGCATAGCATTACCTAGCGGTAGCCTCCTTAGAGCAGGCATATCCAGCCAGCAACCTGCGGACCACATGTGGCCCAGGACAGTTAATAATGTAGCCCTGCACAATCTTATACTATCACGTGTCCTTCGGCATTTATTTTCTTCATGACTCCCTTATTATGTACCTGCACTACCTATATTATATAGTTTACGTGAGGCCCAAGACAATTCCTCTTCACTCCATGTGGGCCCAGGGAAGCCAAAAGGTTGATGCCGCTGCCTTAGAGGAGTCACCTTCCTCAGATGATACAGAAGAGGCCACGCAACTCCACTGCCCCTGCCATCATGGCGAAGATGAGAAAGGCAGGGCTGGGTGGGATGGTTGCATTAGTGAATGATGGTAAAGATGGATTTAGAGATTTCACTGGAGGGAAGAGCTTTGGTAGGACATCAGGAAGAATTACCTCAGGCTTTAAGAGGTCCTGTTCCTATTATAACAGGAACAGCTCATGTTCCTGTTATAATAATGGACACATCAAAGCGCCTCGACTCGATTATTAATACACCTTTACTTATTTACTGAGCATCTACTATGTGCCTGTTGCAACATTGGCTCCTGGGAATATGAAACAGAATGTAAGACATAGTCGTTGTAGTAAAAACCAGGCAGTGTAGCCCTAGATGATATAAGCAATTCATGCATATCAATGGCCTACAGAGTGTCAACTGGGATTTAGCTCAGTTGGTAGAGCGCTGCGCTGCAGTCTCTGAGGTCCCGAGTTCAATTCCCAGCACCACAAAAATGGGAGAAGGACCTGGCAATCCACTCCCAAGGCAATCCTGAAACAGTCAGCCATTGAAAACCCTATGAGGGTCGCTATGAGTCGGATACTGACTCGAGGGCACCTAACAACAACAACAACAAACAGAGTGTCAAGCAAGCCCGCATGGGTGCCACAAAATGGATGAAACATGGTATGTGCTTTGGTCTAAAGAAATTAAGAATATAGTTGGATGGAAACATGTGGAAAGACACCAGTAAAAATTGGCTGGTGGAAGCGTCCTGAGTTCAGAAGTGTTTTCTGCTCTTTTTGGCTGGACTTTGCAGAATGGCTTACATTTTTTATGTAGGGGTAAATGAAGTTAGGACAAGGAAGGGAAAACTTCCTCTGCATGGGCTCCTGGGGACATTTTTATCTATCTTTTCAAAGAAGAGATCCCAGTTGAGACATTATGGATAAAATTAAAGAGAATTTAGAGTGGAGTCAGTGTCACATTGGACTTGCCATTACAGTATTTTAAGAACACAGATCTGTCTTCCTAAGCGGCTACGTACTCCATTTGTCCGCCTACAATCCCTGTTCTCCTCTTGAAAAGCTGACTACATGGTATCTGACCGCAAAGGAAACCCTAGATTCTGCTGAAAGTTTTTGTCTCTCCAGGTCCTGGTGTTTGATGGAGTCCTCCTACAGAGGTGCCCGCAAGTCCTGTTCTCCTGGGTTTCCTCTGAGACGGAAAGGAAGTAGGGATTTATTACACTACTTCACAGAAGAGAAAATGAGTTTTGGAGGGTAACTGTATCGAGTGTTAGTACCCTAGGGGTAAAATTCAGTTGTCCAGTTTCCCCTAGCTTGCAATCTTCCTGACCAAGTCATCCCTGCCAACTCCTACCTACCTCTAAAATCTTCAAATTAAAAAGGAGGGAGGGAGGGAGAGAGGGAGGAGGAGGGGGGGCAGAGAGAGAGAGAGAGAGAGAGAGAGAGAGGAAGAAGAAGAAGAAGGAGGAGGAGGAGGAGGAGGAAGAGGAGGAGGAGGAGTGGGGGAGGAGGAGGAGGAGGAGGGGAGGGAGGAAAGAGAAGAGAAGAAGTTTTTGTTTGTTCATATTTTTAGGGCAGGGGCAACCTCCACCAAACAAGTTCACTCACCTTCACTGCATAATAGTGAACCCCGTAGGTTGGGAGAGATTCCACGATGCTCATGTAGCTGGGAAAACAACACACACAAACACACACACAAACAATGCACACAAGGGTGGTTATTCAGCAGAACTGGCACCATATACATGGGTTCTTTTTTTTTTTTTTTTTTTTTTGGAGTGTGTGATGAAATTCTGGGAGTGATTATTTAGGTGAAAATTCAATCGAAATATTGCCCCTAGCGATACATCTTTCCAAGCAGAACGGAACCACCTTGACATATGACTTCTTCGCACACACAAACACAGGCTTCACATGTGCTCAGAAGGGCCACTTACTTCACGATTGCTTGCCCTCTCGTCTGGCCATTCAGCTTCTTGTAGTGCTCAATTACTCTGTCTTCACTAGAATCAGAAGAAAAGAATCCTATTACTAGAGGCCAACCATCCTGCAAAGAGACTTCTGAGCTTGATCAACCTAATTTTCAAGGAGCCAGCAGCTGGAAAACCAATTTTTCCTGATGTAGCTTTTACAAACTCAGCTTAAATGCAATTCCCTGAGGTAAAAATGTACAGGGGGATAGGGATGCCTGGTTTCCCCTCGGAGTCCTTGCATTCTCTTTATCTTGGACTTCTGTTCAGTGAGATAAGATTGGCACCCAGGCGTGGGCGTAGGCTCTTTACAAGGAAGGACAGCAGGGCAGGAGAGGAAGAAGCAGTCAGCCAAGGTCATGGAGGATGCCCGGATCAAACTCCCTCCATCCTCCTTCACACTCTCTTTCCCTCAAAAGTCTGGAGTCTGCTCAACAAAGGGGGTAGGGAAGTGTGGACCCCACCCAGAGCTCCTGGCCCATCCACTCTGAATGAGTGGTCAGGAATTCAGAGCATCCAAGGATGATGGAAAGTTCTGGAATCTGGGCCTGGTTAACAAAAGCCCCAGGGAAACACTGTTGGGAAACAACCAACCAGCTATCAGAATGAGATGGCAATTCCTTTGTCTTTTGAAATCTAGAGCAGATTAGCTGGTGACAACGATAAGCTAATCTTTGCTTTGAAAGAATGGAGGGCAGCCTGGGCTGCTACTGGGACTTCCTGGAGAAGTAACTCTTGTACCCTGAGAGGTGGGAACAATGGCTGCTTCTGCAGCTGCCTTGGGGATGACAGGGCCACCCTAGGGGGCTAGGGAAGGAGGAGTTGCTGGCGGAGGCCTCACAGGTCCACTTCCTGAGGAGTCAGTTCCAAAAGCCTCAGCTTTGAGACTATAAGAACTTGACCCTGATTCTCACTCTCTATAATTTCCTCAACTACAAACAAAGGGACCTCTGCCTATTTCCCATAAAACTCCAAGGGACATACACTTAAGACTTCATTGTTGTTGTTAAGTGTCGTCCAATCGGGTACAACTCATAGTGACCCTATGTACAATACAAAAAAACTCTACATGACACTGTGCCATGACCAGCACTATTGTCAGTGCTTCTCTACTATTTATGGGTTTTCAATAGCTGATTGTTTTGGGAGTGGGTTGCCAGGTCCTTCTCCCAAGTCTCTAGCACCTAGTGTTCCCAGGCGGTCTCCCATCTAAGTACTAACCAGGCCTGACCCTGCTTAGGTTCCAAGATCTGACAAGATTAGATACCAGGGTGGTATAGGCTCAAGATTTCATTAGTTAGTCTTTATTGTCTATTATTAATTTATTATCCCAGATTTTATCTGAAGCCTTCTTTCTTTCCCCCACCTTTTTCTTTTTTTTTTTTTTTTGAGATAGGGCCTTGCTACGTCGCCCAGGCTGGGCTCGAACGAGATCCTCCTCCCTCAGCCTCCTGAGTGCTAGGATTACAGGTGTGTACCCCCATGCCTGGCTACCCCAGCATTTCCTGTTTTCCTTTTCAGCTAGGTCATCTTTGGGGGTAACTCATGCTGTATGTTATTGATCTTCTCCTTGGGGGTAACTTATTTATCTTTCAACATGTACTTTAGTCTTCCATTATTATCATTTAATTTTAGTATTCTGAAATGTGATGAGTGTCCCTACAGTTCTCAGAGTGGGTCCTGGCAGCTCTGAAGGAGGGGCCTTTCTGTGGGACCTGTGCACCGGCTGTTCAGGGAGGGGCGGGCTCAGCCACCTTGTTTCTCGGCTCCCACACTCTGTGGAAGTTCTACTGCATGGGCAACAAAGTCCTCCTCCATCAGACAGTGCCCAAGGGCCACCCACTCCAGGGACAGACCCCAGCCTTGCTCTGCCTTCCGGGTGGCGTCGGGGGTTCTGGGGTTGTTCTTCTGGCTTCCTCCCACCACCCCCACTAAAGGAACAGCTGTGTTGGGCTATTTCCCACCACATGACCCAGGATTTGGTGAGGCCGACTCCTAAACCCAGGCTCCAGCAGCTCGATGTAGATCAGAGGTCATTTCTCTCCCAGCTTCGGGAGGGAGACTCCCCCGGGGGGGGGGGGGCGAAAATCCATACAGTGCTGTAGCTGCGAACAGAAGCAAGGCTTGGGAAAACATCCACGAAACCAAGTCCAAAATGCTGTCAGTCAGCCATTCCAAGCCTTCCCATCCACACGGACTGACAAGGCCTGACCCCAGGGGCTCAGGGCCCTGACAGCTGCCAACACTGCTCCACCCCCACCTTGCCCCGGGGCTTCTGCTGTCTGAGGCCACGGGGGAAGGCACAGTGTGATGTCTGCCTCCACTTTCCCCACGCCTCTCTCCCCATCTAAGCTCCGAGGGCCTGCTGTGTGATGGCCTGCTCCATGACGCTGGGGACCCATCCTGCCCCACGCCCCCACCCTCCTCTGGAAGCTATGGAAGGTGAGGTGCTCTTAGCTCTGCGGACTGCATCCCCAATACCCTAGATCTATGGTAGGGACTTGATGGAGTAGTGGGAAACTCACAGGGCAGAGTAAACTGAACCCTAAAGTGCCATCTTCCAAACACGGTGTTACCCACATGACCATGGCGGGCTGCACCTCCCCACGGGCTGGGCCATGTCATGAAGTTAAATATTCTCTCTCTCTCTCTCTCTCTGCAGACAAGGGGTGGGGGTTATGCATAGGGGATGGAAGGGGAAATGGTGACAGCGAGAACGTTCTCTGCTTAGGAGGAGATGTCAGCCTGTAGTGGTCAGGCTTTTGGTTAACGATGACGTCCTGGAGTGCACTGCAGGGGTGGTAGGGGTGGTAGTGAGCCTGGCATTCACCAGCTCAGCCTATGAGGGAGAATCCAGGCGAGGGTCCTGATTCTGCTTTGTTCTGTGACCCTGGGCTCATCACTCTGTCTGCATCAGATGCCTCTTTGATAGGGGAATCATGTGGTATGAGAAGCCCATGTCTGTTAAACACTTGGGGAAAGTAAGCAGAAAGGATGATCACACAATTCCTGAGCATTATGGTGAACTTTGTGGTGTGACTTATTTCTTCTCTTAATTACAGTGTCAAGTAGGTTGGTGCAGTTAACCCCATTTTACAGATGAGGACATTGAGGCAGCAGAGAAGTAACAAAAGCGACGGAAGAAGTCATAATCTTGAAATTCGGAGAGCTGGCTGGGACTCTCACCAGCTGCTTTGCTTATCAGGCTGTTGTGCCTGCCCTGGCTCATGCAGATGGGCTCCTGATGGCTTATTTCTGTCCAAAGGATGCCTCCTGTCTCTATGACTACCAGTGGGAACAGGAGAGCCCAGAATGGTGAATACACATCCTTAGTTCGGGAATGACCGAGGCCACCTGAGACTGTGTGGCATGGAGGAGCAGGTAATGGTCTTTTCCACCTATAAGAGATCAATCTTACCAATGCATGGTAAAGCTGAGGCCAAGAGGGAGAAATTTGGACAAGCTTGGTCCACTATTTTCATTCTATATCCATATGAAGTATGAATAGCACTTCCCCTCTTAAATCTTTGCTTCTTAAAAATTCATACAAATAGGTTGAAATATTAGATCCAACCACAAGTCACCCACCACAACAATGAGGTGTATACTATTCACAATGAGGTGAAAAGGCCCTTTGAGGTATTTTTTTTGTCATCAGGCTGGTCCAAGCTAATGATATAAGCTGGTCTAGGAAGCTGAGGGGACCTGCCTTCCCCCACTCCTGCTATCCTTTCAGTGCCTTTAGACACTTACAGGTCTGAATGAAGCCAAGGGAAAGTGCTGGCCTGTTCACAAAGATAAGAGATGTACAGGCAAGACGCCATAGCATAGATGTGGGTGAAGGCGTTCATGTGGACAAAAGATAGCACATGCATGAAGGAAGGCTTTCTGTATTAGTTATAATATGTGAGCACAGAGCAGCTGGTGGAGCAACGAAAGAAAAATCCAGAATCAGAGAGAGAAAGAGGGAAGAGGAGTTCATAGCTCTGAAATGTGCATTGGAATTTAACAATGTCTGGAAACATAGGAATGAAAATATGATTGATAGACATCCATCCAACCCATCAACACTGCACCTCTTAATTGCAAATAATCCCTCCCTCTAAGAACCACTGATCTCTCCAGTTGCTTTCTTGCATTCCTATCTCCTTTGCCTCTGGTTTCCTGCAAGTGACCAGATAGGAGGATATAGAAGATAAGGCCCAAGGAATGCAAGGACGACAGTAGGGAAATAGGGTTTCATAAACAAGGAAAAGGGAGTGCCATATTTTGGTGTTCATATGTGCAGAATGTAAGAACAGAAGTCTGGAAGCAGATGCATGCAAAATCCCTGCAGGTTAAACAGACTTTGTTCTTTGGGTGCAGATTATAATGATGGAAAGCTAGATGCAGTCTATTCTATCCAAAGGCAAGGTTAAAACCACCTGAACAACTGAACAACTAGTTTACTGCCTGGAAATGTCCAGCCAAAATGAAATGCTAGTGGTTAGAAGATGTCAGAAAGCCTATACAGAAGCTCTTAGTGAGCCACATGTCGTAGTTGATTAGGATCAGCTTGTTCCACACTTTTTTTTTTTTACTCTGTTTTATACTCTAAGCAGCCACACTGATGTCTGTGAAGGGTCAGAAGGAACATCAGAAAAGCTGTCCTGTTCTGGTCAGAGGGCAGTGGCCAGCGCTTAAGTGCTCAGCAGGCTTTCAACACACTCCCCAGGAATGTGAGCCCTGCTCAACTGTGGTCCAGACCACAATCTGGGAACCTTTTAAACACCAAGTCACTCAGAGTCAGTAATTTAGGGCCTGACAGATGAACTGTGGTGCAATGTTACAAAGGAGGCTAAATCAGGAGATATGAAACACCAAACAAAAAGAAAACCATCAATCTCCCCTATTGCCAAAAAGAAAATGCCTGTACTTCTCCTAGACCTCCCAACATCACATGTCCTGTCATTGAGTGGATATCCACCCAACACCCCCCCCCCAACACTGCAGCTCTCAATCACACATGTCCCTTGGGAATATCAAAACATCCAATGTGAAATTCTACAGGCACAGGACAGGCTCTCAAAGGTGAAGCTTCCAAAGTGAAATTTTAGGCTTTTATTTTTCAAAGGACAGGACTCACACACAATGCATTTAAATCAGCGCAGAGCCACGTATGGTGGCACGCGCCTGTAACTCCAGCAGCTCTGGAGGTTGAGGCAGGAGGATCACAAATTAGAGGCCAGAGGCAGCCTGTACAACTTAGTGAGACCCTGTCTCAAAATTAAAAAATAAAAAAGGGGTTTGGGGGGCAGAAATAAATGCAGAAAATGCTTTTTGAAGACCTAAGTTACTTAATACATGGGTTGTCTAGGAGATGTGGGAACCGATGGAGAACAGGCTCAGTGGCCTGAGCCCCGGACATCCTGGTGGTGATGGTAGTGGGCTTGCTCCTGAGAAGTCTAAGGGTCTTACCAGTAGGCCAGGGAGGGGTGCTCCTTCAGGGCCTGGGTAGGAAGGGCTGGCAGCTTCTTCAGGTCACTCCTCACGACCTCATTGCTGAAAGAGAGAAGCGCAAGAAACACTCTCACCCTCCGAGAAAACAACCATACTATTTCATACGAGCTTGAGGCAGGATAGAAAGACAGGGAAATACGGGGGACATGGAAAGAGAAAGAGCTTTCACCCCAGGATCTGGTTTGAATCTCATCAGCTGAGAATCAAAGAACTCATTTTGTCATCATCACTCCTTTTAAACTGATAAATTCATTTTACCATATTACTTTGCTGCAATAACTAAAGTTTAACAGAAAACTTTACTTAGGTTGGGTTACAGGTAAATGTATTGCTCACTAAAATTAAAATTGCTAAATTAGTCCAAGATTCCTCTTAATTCATAAGACTTAGATTTCTGACAAGGAAGTTAATACTGTTGACATGTTTTAGTTTATACTGGCCAGATGTTTAAGACACAATATCCATGTTTTCTGTTTCACATAGGGCTTCCTGGAATGTCATTAAATATGAAGAGTTATTTTACTTTGTTAAGACTAGGAAGCCTGTAGCGGTAGCCCTGTGGCATCCGATCCCGTCAGATCTCGGAAGCTAAGCAGGGTCGGGCCTGGTTAGTACCTGGATGGGAGACCGCCTGGGCACACCAGAAGCTGCAGGCTTGGGAGAAGGACCTGGCAACCCTCTCCCAAAAATCAATCTGCCATTGAAAACCCTATGAACAGCAGAGAAGCACTGACAATAGTGTTTCCCCTGTTGTACAGAGGGTCGCTATGAGTCGGATACCGACTCGACGGCACCTAACAACAACAACAAGAATAGGAAAGGTCTTTCTGAAATCAGCGTTTCTGTAAAGACATAAGGCAAAAAGAACCATCAAGTAAGACACAGCATATAAAAGTTATAGGTATAGATTTTTGTGGAGGAAGCGGGGTGGGGGAGAGGAACGGTTATTGGGAAAGAGAAACGCTTTATGTGAGTCAGAAGGTTAAACTGTCCTGCAGGAAGTTAAGAGTATATTGCAAGAAGGCTCACGAAAGATAAAAATTGTTTTTAAGTGATCATATAATTAAGTTGACTGTAATCTTAAAAGCTATTTAAAAGGTTTTCTAAGATTCAAGTCTTAATGTATTGATATAAAAGCAGAGAATAGGACTGTCTCTCATTCAGAAGAAAAAAGAAAATAGCTATTAAGGCTCTGGGTTTCACTGTTAAGTTTTTTCTTTTTCCACTAGGCCCCGAACACTTACACCTTTTACCTTAAAGGAACTTGAAATCAAGCAGATTCCTGGGATTCTAAGATAAGCCACTTCCCCATGTGCCTCAGGGCTGTCTCCCTCCCCGGGCAGTCTTTCAGGAGAAGTTCTCCTTTCTCCTAGTCACGCCGGCTCCCTAGAGCATCTTATAGGGACGCTCAGGAGGAATGGAACTCCATGGGTGACGGTGATACATTCTGAAACAGAGGTGCCATGATTTTCAGCATCACGGCCACCCGGATCTCTCCACTGCACAGGCCGACTGAAAGGTGGGGATAGTCATATAGGAATGCATTTATGTTCTCGCACTGAAATTGTGTTTTTCAAGCATGTGGTTGTTCAATTTCCTCTCCAGTCTGTGAAGGAAGAACTTGCCATGATGCTTCAGCTTATCATTTGGCCTCCTGACACATGTCCGTGTCCAACTCTTATTCATGACTTGAACACGTGCATAGGGTGAAAGAAAACACCCTAGGAAAATCTTGGATTTGAATTGTTAGGTCTAAGAATTCAAATAAATTCTTAGACCTAACAATTGGAATCCAAATTATTTGGGATTCCAGGTTGTTTTTTGTGCATTAAATGCTGCCACAAGGGGGAGCCAGGGAGTACCCCAGGGTTTTACCTTTCTGAAGACTATGTTCAAAGTAATGTGGTGACTCAGTACCTCAGCCTGTTACTCAAGTCCTGCTGACATGATGTGATTTCTCCCACAGAATGTGTGCTCCAGTCACAATATTTGCATTTAATGATGTTCAATGGAATGATATACCACTTATTGGAAATTGTCAACATTTTTCATTAGGAGTAATTGATTATTGAAAAACACAAACACAAAAAGATCAGAACATGTTCCTATTAGACACTGTGTTAATGGATACAGATCCCACCAGACCCCTTTGACATCCATTTCCTCAGATCTGTGAGTTGAAGGAATGGCATGTCTGTTATGTCCTTGCATTTGAGACCACATGGAAGAACTAGGTCTCTCATTGAGAGAAGGAGCCTGAAGCTTACTCCAGTTGGAATTAGTGGTAGAAAAGCATGTGAATCCCATTGAACCACTGACAATTTGGTACTATACCCTTTTATCCTGGAGTTTGGTACTATACCAGGGTTTGGTACTATACCCTTCTATACCGGAATTTGGTACTATACTGGGGTTTGGTATTATACCCTTCTCTTGAACCTAGGGTCTCTATGGTTCTGACATCGCAATGGCAGTTCATAGAAAGCATAATAATGGTTTCTGAAGTGATCTGCCGTGTTCTTCTCCCTAGAGTGTCTTGTCTGGATGCTCAGGAGAAACGGTCCCCCACGGGTGACTGATACATTCTGAAATAGAGGTGCCATGATGTTCAGCATCGGAGCTGTTGGATCCCTCCACAGCACAGGCTGACTGAAAGGTGGGGTTAGTGGTATAGGAAAGCATTTGTTTTCTCAAACTGAAATTGTGCTTTTTGAGCATGTGGTTGTTCAATTCCCTCTCTAGTCTGTGAACGAAAAACTTGCCATGACGCTTCAGCTTATCATTTGGCCTCCAGACACGTCTGCGTCCAACTCTTATTTAAAGTAACATGGTTTTCTTTATTTAGACTGACCACACACTGGAAACTGTTTGCCCAAATATGAGAAATAAATAGCCTTTGACTTTGATAAGGCCTGAAGACTACTTAGAAAGGTGAAATAGATCCTCTGATACTGTTAGAAAGTAATAGGCAGGAAGGAAGGGAATAGGGGACTCTGGAGCCAGCCAGCTCCCAGACTAGCCACGTGAGTCTCTAAGGACATCAGGAGGACTTTCCCTAATCGGTCTCACATCCGGTCCCACATCCGAATCCAAGTCATTGAGCCATTTGTAAAACAAAGACTCTAGGTCCAGGTCATACTAGGTGCCCAAAGCTGGGAGCCTGGGGCTGAGGTCTCACTGGGCATGCCCTAGTTTGGATAAAATTAGAGAGAACATGTACCCAGTCTCTCCACCCTTCCCCCTTTCTCTCTCTTCCTCTCCACTCCTTGCTCTCCTCTCCCCTGCGTCCATGTGCACGTCTCTTCTTTCAGGCCACCATCTTCTCTGTCTAACCACGGCATTTTTCCTTTTTAAAGTCTACTTAACTCTCCTGTTCTCTGCAGCCTTTTATCTCCCTTTGAGGAACAGAAACATCCTGATGCTGAGATTCACCCTAGGATCATAGGTTTTCCAATTTGCTTTGCAGATCAACCTAAGCTTCTCTAGGTGCCTGTTTCCCCCGTAATTATTTCTTAAAGGTATACTATTCTTAATAAGCCTGCAGCCATACCACTCTGGCATCCAATCTCATCACATCTTGGAAGCTAAACAGGGTCAGCCCTAGTTAGTATTTAGATGAGAGACCACCTGGGAATACTGGGTGCTATAGGGTTGGCAGAAGGACCCAGCAGCCCACTCCTGAAACAATCAGCCATTGAAAACCCTATGAATAGCAGAGAAGTACAAACAATAGTGCTAGGCATGGCATAGTGTTGGGTCATGTTTCAGTCTGTTGTACATAGAGTCACTATGAGTTGGACCCAAGTTGACAGCACCTAACAACAACATCCTTGATAAATCTTCATTATACTCTCTCCTGTAACTTCTGTGTCAGGCATAAATTCTTTTATAGGCTGAAGATAAGGACTGAGATTTTGCTACCAGATTCCTGAACCTGCAATGCAGACTCCTACCCATACTTCCCATGTGTGTCCCTGATAACAGCACTATGGGGAAGCTTTATGCAGGTGGTCCGGGAAACAGAATCTCTTTTATCCCATGGACACACATGTGCTCAGGTTTAATTAAAGTTAATTTTAATTTTATTACTGGGAGTTGAACCCACGGTCTCATGCCTGCTAGATTAGCATCCCACCAATGAGTTGCACACCCAGCCTCTTTTTTATTTTTTTGAGACTGGGTCTCGCTAAGTTATCCCAGCTTCTTCTGGCCTCGAACCTGTGATCCTCCTGCCTCAGCTTCCCTAGTCACTGGGATTCCAGGTGTATATCACCGCACCTGTCTGGAAGATACTTAAAACTTCCTTTTAAAACAAAGCAAAGAGAAGAAAAGAAGGAAAAGAAAAGAAGAGAAAAAAGAATCAACTTTGGATGGGGATGTGGTTCAATGGTACAGCACCTGCCCCAGCATGCACCAGGCCTGGGGTTTGACCCCCAGCACTGCAAAACCAACAGCCAACTTCCCCTACTTTAACCAGTCTCTCGCAGATGTTCAACTACTTGACAGTCACTGCGGATCTGCATCTCCTTGGGCTGAGCTGTCCATGGTGTCTGTACTCATGCTACCTGCAGAGCCATTAGCAGCATCCACTTGGGGACAGTTCTAGTATGTAAGGTGCCCCTGACTCTGGCCCACCAGAAAGCCTCAGGATTCTTAGACGGGGTTGCCAAGGACTGTCTTGTGCAGCCCTGCCTTAGGTCCGCAGTTCTAACCCGGGTTGTTACCAGCTGTTGTGTTGCTCATACAAAGCAAGGCAAATATTGGCCACCAGATGCCTGGACAGCACCATCCAAGATGGGAGATCAGTACCAAATAGGAAGGTAGGGAGGACGGAAGGAAGGAAGGAAGGAAAGAAGGGAGGGAGGGAAAGAAAGAAAGAAGGAAGGAGCGAAGGGAGGGAAGGAAGGAAGGAAGGAGGGAAAGAAGGAGGGAGGGAAGGAGGGAGAGAGGGAAAGAAGGCAGGCAGGCAGCCCGGCCCTAGATACAGATGGAGAGCTCCCGGGGTATTGAGAAAGCAGACACCCCAAAATTCATGCTGCTAACTGGAGGATCAACCATGGAATGGAATGGAATCGGCAGCTCTACCACTGGATACCAAGATCCCCTGGAGAAAACCAAGTCAGTACTTCAAGTTCACTCAAGTGATGACAAAGAATCAAGTGGATGTTGCTAGAAAGGGTATTTTTCAAATGTCCTAAGAGATAAGGACTATAATACTTGTGAATTCTGGCTTCAAAAAACTGACCAGAAGGTAAAGCTCACATATAATTGTTTGCATCACAATGCCCAAGTACTTCGACTGTTATAATCTAAGTAGCAAGGCAAGGATTTATCACTGAGTCAATAAGGTAAAGGCATTCGTGGACCCTACACTGTCATAGGGACAGTATAGTTGTTGCTGTTAGGTGCTGTTGAGTTGGGTCCGACTCATAGGGACCCTCACAGAGTTTTCCGTGGCTGATTGTTTCAGGAGCAGATCAGGCCCTTCTCCCATTTTTTGTGGTCCTGAGGATCAAGAGAGTGTGGAGCAGCGCTCCACCCACTGAGCTAAACCCCAGCCCTAGGAAAGCACTGTAGGAGATACAAAAGTGATGGGACAAAGTCCTTATACAAAAGGTGCCCCCACTAGTTGAGGAAGTGAGAGATGCAGATAGAACGATAACTGACCGTATAGGTGGAATCTGATTATGTTAATTCCAACAACAAAGTAGAAAGTTCAGAGAAAACCAAAGCCTTTTGGGGCTGATGGAAAAGCAAGTTTGGGAGAGACCCTGATCAACTGGAGTGGGTAGTATAGAAAAGACAATGTGGCTGAAAAGGCAAATTAGCCCCTGAATTTTGAGAACCTTCAAGGGTTCTTAGGAGGATTCAAGTTGCTCCGGGAAGCAATGGGAGAACTACTGGAAGTTTCCAGACAGGTAAATTCATGGTGCTTAGGAAAATTTGATTCTCAAGGATGGTTTGCAATGCCTCCCTGCATGCTGCCAAGGCATAGTTTAAGGTACTACTCAGTTGGCCAAATACTTGATAGCCCTCAGTGATGTACTTCTGGAACTTCTCTCCCTGTTTAACTCTAAGTTCCTTGAGCCCATAGATTTCATTCATTGGGTCATCAGTACCCACATTGTTGTTGTTAGGTACCGTCGAGTTGGTGTCCAACTCATAGCAACCCAACGTACAATAGGTGAAACATTACTGTCAGTGCTTCTCTGTTAGTCATAGGGTTTTTAATGGCTGATTGTTTTGTTGGGAGTGGGTTGCTGGGTCCATCTCCCAAGCCTATAGCACCTGGTGTTCCCAGGCAGTCTCCCATCCAAGTACTAACCAGACCTGACCCTGTTTAGCTTCCAAGATCTGATGGGATCAGACGCCACAGTGGTACAGCTGCAGTGCCCATGGTGATGTCTTAAATATGGAAAGGCACTTTTACTGGATAAACTTTCATTGGTTGGGACCATGAGAAAAGCAATTAGTAGCTTTTTTATGGAGCTGAAACTTGAGTTTGGGCTTACCTCCACCCATCACATCTAAAGTGTATTTGTGGAAGGAAGGAACTAAACACAGAGGGATCATTTTACCTCTCCCAGCCATTCATTTGTTGGCACACAAGCTTCCCTGATGACAGCCCCAGGCCTGACTTCCTTGCTGAAGCCTGCAGTGGCTTCTTCAGTTCTCTTCCCAGGCAAGGTTACACAAAAACACAATGAGAAATCACCAGGGCGTGAAGCCCATCCAAATCCATTACACTGTGAACAGGACGCATGGCTCCTAATCCTTCCCAAAGGACAAGTACGTAGCAACGTTCTATTTGCCTTTCTGCTGTTTATAAACATCTGCAGGGACATAGAGATGTCCAGCCCTGTCCATCCAGCCAAAGTCTGTGGCCAGAAATCAGAAACCTTCCCCAATGGGACAGGTGGTCAGTACTGCTTCAGGGACTCACAAGGTTGTAGCCCAACACTGGTGCTACATGTTTCTAGCTGCTTCTTTCAGTTACTTCCACTCGGGGATTTTCCCCTGAGGTCAGGACATCTGGGAAAAGCCAACTTATAACACACCTTAAAATAGTTCATTGTGGTTGTATTCTAAGAAAAAAGCAAAAAGCGCTCTTAGAGAACCCATTGCTAAACGAAGAATCAAATTCAAGTCTTCTTATTTTTAATACTCACTGGATTTTATTCAAAATCTTTGTTGTTGTTAGGTGCTGTTGAGTCGTGTCCGACTCATAGCAACCCTCATAGGATTTTCAATGGCCGACTGTTTCGGGATTGCATCAGGAGTGGATTGCCATGTTCTTCTCCCATGTTTGCGGTGCTGGAAATTGAACTCAGGACCTCAGAGACTGCAGAGTGGTGCTCTACCAACTGAGCTAATTCCCAGCCCTCAAAATCTTTGTTGTTGTTAGGTGCCGTCGAATCGGTATGCAACTCATAGCGACCCTCATAGGGTTTTCAATGGCTGACTGTTTCGGGATTGCCTTGGGAATGGATTGCCAGGCCCTTCTCCCATCACAATTTTTAGGAAGTTATTAATGTTACCAGTATAAAAGTGGTGTGTCAATGGTGTGCTAGTTTTTCGTGGGGCTGATGGGTTGAGATGCTATGCCTATCTTCAATTGACTAAAATGTGCCAGGTTAGACTGGTCTACTGAGAACAAAGATTGCTAGCAATACAACATATGGGGAACTTGTCACAGTGAACAACAACATATTTAACCAAGACACCATAGAGTAAAGAAGGCCAAAATTAATACTGAGAAAATTATTTGCAAATACATGATGTGTTTTCATGTTAAAAAAAACAAACAAACTAGGAAATAACTTTTTCAGGAAATTCTCCTTTTGTCAAATGAGATGTCCATCATTTGTTGGAGAAATCTGAGGCCAGCAGAATATGCTTAGTGTGGAAGAATTCTTTGCCAGTGGTTTCGATCTGCACTGGTACAAAAACAGTAGGCTGTTAAATCCAGAAAGTTATACTCGTGTAATATAAGGGAATAACCTAAAACCATCAGCGACATTATACTATGTTAGCACCAAACTAACTCTTCCATGTTTTATGGGCTTATCATGAAGGTAAAGTTCTCCAGTGCAAGGCAGTTCCTAAGGAAAATAAGAGTTTTAGAGGCCCTCAATCCCTTTCCCACAATTCCAAAATCCAAAAAGCTCCAAGAAATGAGCTTTTCTTACTCCATTCGATGCCAAACCTACCTATTTACTTGAGGCTATGTTTGACCTATATCTCTCCCACCTGGTGTTTTGGTGCAGGAATGACTGAGTTTAATGCCAGGCCCCACCCCTGCCCAGGGTATGAAGGAACACCTGGTACCAGCCCTGAATCACTGATCTCAAACCTGAGAAAATCTGAATTTGGAAGTATGGAGACCCTAAAGTTTCATATACCTACAGCCGTAGCCTGTGGCATCGGATCCCGTCAGATCTCGGAAGCTAAGCAGGGTCAGGCCTGGTTAGTACTTGGATAGGAGACCACTTGGGAACACCAAGTGCTACAGGCTTGGGAGAAAGACCCAGCGACCCTCTCCCAAAAAGCAGTCCACCATTGAAAACCCTATGAACAGCAGAGAAGCACTGACAATAGTGTTTCGCCTGTTGTATGTAGGGTCACTATGAGTCAGATACTGACTTGATGGCACCTAACAACAAACAACAACAACAACAAAGTTTCATACATATATTGTGGATCTGCATTCATTTACCCAATGACCCTTTAACACTCTGAGATGGATGAAAAGGGACATTACAGACTTTTGTCGTCTGCTGATGTTTAAAAAGCACACAGGAAACACTCTCCTCCTCTTTCCTTCCTTCCTGGGACTCTCCTGTGATCTCCTTCTCCTCCTTCTTCTCCAAAGGAGTGCTCTGGTTATGACAAAGAAAATGGCTGGGGCTGCTTGTCCATCTCCTCCCTAAGCGTGCAGGGAAGAACACTGCAGCTGATGGCCGAGGAGGTGTCGTAGGGGTTTTCCACCACGGGCCCGTATCCCACGTGTATGTGAAACTTCTGCCACTGTGACTGACATCTGCAGACAAAGGGAAGCACCTGGAAACCCTCAGAGATTTCTTTTTTTTTTCCAGCCTGGGATTTTGAATTCTGGGCATGTGTCATGGGGAAACATGTCCTGCTAATGTGCCAACTCTACCAAGGGGTAAAGTTACAAGCACGTTCATGAATTGCGCGCCTTTACCTCTGATGCTGATTGTTCAATTATATAAGCAAAACTTTCCTTCTCGAGTAGGGAGTCTGGTTTCCCCAGGTCAAAAGGAAAGCTTTGTGAATTTCTAATATAGTTGTAAATGTGTAAGATTCAAAGCAAGTTAAAAAATTGTTTCTTAAACCTGTGATTGCAGGCAAATAATTTTACTCAAATAGCACTAGAAGAAAAATCTGATTAACCTTCTCCCATGTCCCCCTGCAGCTTGGGAATCTCTACTCTGAAAACCTGACATGGCGTCATAACCAGAAACCTTTCAGTTATTCACGAGTTCACTCAAAATATGATACTGAAATTAAATAAATACTTAACAGAAGAGAGAAGCTGTCATAATACAAAATTTTCTCCTTCCTTTATAGCTTAATAATTCCCATAGGATTTGAAGACTATCACCCTGGAAAAAAATTCTATCCAAATACGTTTTTATGCTTTGAAAATGAGAATTACACTTTTGTGCAAAAAAAAAAAAAAACAAAAAAAAAAACCCACAAAGCTTTTGTTAACAATTTATAACTTTACCACTTGAACGTTTTGCTTCGATCTTTCAGATTCTGTTGCTTTCGAAAGCTGTTGTTGGCATGAAAAATTCCAGCTGCCTCTGAATTACTCATAGCCCTCAAAGTTGTTTTTAAATGATGGGAAAAAAACTTCTCATAATCCTCTTTCTTCTCCCTCCTCCTCCTCCTCCTTCTCCTCCTCCTCCTCCTCCTCCCCCTCCCCCTCCTCTTCCTCTACCTTTTCTTTTTCTCCTCCACCTCTCCTCCTCCTCCTCCTCTTCTCCTCCTTCTTCTTCTCCTTCCTCTTCATCTTCTATAAATTAACACCCAACTGCTGACATGCCCTAACCAGAACATAACCTGTGACATTGGATTGCTAAGAGCTGTATCCTTTTAAAGGATGTATAGGTCTTTCTTTTTGTTGCAAGTGGCTTTATGTTTTAGTTTTCTTAAAATATTTTGTTTGGGTCTCAAAATATATATTTATTAACATTTTATAAACAATAAAAGCTCTTGTGTCACCATTTATTAAATTGACAATAATTCTAAAAAAATGCTTAGTACTTAAAGTGAAAGTCACTTCTTGGTATTTTTAATGGAAACTTTATTCAATTATTATGGAACAAAAAATAAAAGAAAATATAAAGCGACTTGCAACAAAAATATCCACACGCCCTCAAAAAGGAAATGGCTCTTAGTGACGTGATGTCACTGGCTATGTTCCGGTTAGGGCACATCACTAGTTAAGTGCTAAAACATGAGAATCGTATTAATTTCCATTCTTCCCGCAAAGAGTCTTCTTTTGAGCCAGGTCTGATGGTGCATACCAGTAATCACAGCTACCCAGGACGCTGAGGCAGTAGGACCACAAGCCCATGTGGGCTACGGAGAGAGTTCAAGGCAAGAGATGGAGGGAGACGAAGAGATGGGGAGAAGAAAAATTTTAAAAGGGGGACTGGGGATATAGCTAGTGGTAGAGCACTTGCCTAGAATGTGCAGGGCCCTAGGTTCAATCTCTGGTACCACAAAAAAAAAAAAAAAAAAAAAAAAAAGTCATCCAAAGTCATCTTCTTTAGGCTGACAGGTGTGTTTCAAGTTTAACAGATGACATTTTTCCTGGAAGTTTCCAATAAGGAAATTTACAAATTTAGGTATGACTGAGACTCTCTGATTACATAAATCGTATTCCAAATAGTCCCAACATTACTGTTTTTTCACTAATTATCTAAAAGTCTCAGCAAATCTATTTCTATTATGGTATGATAGAGACAGCTGTTTTCTCCCTATGGCAATTAAACAACTGTAGGAAAATAGAATCCAAAAGATCAAAAGGTCTAATGATGACTTAAAACTGAGTTTGCTTAGTTAGACTTGTACTAGTCAAACCAGTTATGTAAGTACAAAGTAATGCTGTTAATAGACCGGGGATTGGGATTTATAGACTTCTGCTTTAGATTAATCAACTCTCAATGCTGTTCAGCTGGGCAAGAAAGAATCTTTGTCGTCTCTCAAAAGATAGCATTCAATACAAATGTTTGTATTACAAAAAAAAAAAGTCTTTTTAGAAGAAGAGTAGCTCTTTGTCTTCTTTTCCTGTTGATTGTCTAAAATTCTTGCATTAGCCTATTAACTGCCTCCTTTGGTCTGACCACAAGGATTTCTGAATCTGGAATTTTCAGAGACCAGTCGCTACCTTTGTTGTGTTAGGTGCTGCCAAGTCATGTCTGACTCATTGCAACCCTCATAGGGTTTTCAATGGCTGATTGTTTTGGGATTGCCTCGGGGGTGGATTGCCACATCCGTCTCTCATTTTTGCGGTGCTGGGAATTGAACCAGGGACCTCAGAGACTGCAGAGCTGCGCTCTACCAACTGAGCTAAATCTGAGCCCTATAGCTCACATTAGTTTACATTAATCCACAAATGCACTTTTAAAAATGCAGAAAAGATTTCCCCCAAAAAAAGAAAAGAGAGAAGAAAAAAATCAAGAGGGCACCTTTTCTGGGCCATGAAAGTTTCTTTCTGTCCAGACTAGTGACCATACAGGGGCTGGGATTTAGCTCAGTTGGTAGAGCGCTGCGCTGCAGTCTCTGAGGTCCCGAGTTCAATTCCCAGCACCACAAAAATGGGAGAAGGACCTGGCAATCCACTCCCAACGCAACCCTGAAACAGTTTGCCATTGAAAACCCTATGAGGGTCGCTATGAGTCGGATACCTACTCAACAGCACCTAACAACAACAAGTGACCATACAGTCCCACAGTTTATAGAAGATACGATAGTAAAAGGTCTTTACACTTTCTGCCTCTAATTGCTCTCGCAGGGACCTACGAGCATGCTCTCTCTGGAAGTTAATGGGAATTTTCAGCACAAATAAATACTCCAACTCCTCTTGTGCAATGGAGGTAAAAAATCAATTTCCTTTGTTAATGAAGGCCTGCTATTTGTTTCTATGGATTGAATAATGCATTCTAACAGCAAAAAAAAAAAAAAAATTTTAAAGAAATAGCACTAGGAAGGAACCTGCAGATTGATAACTCAGAACATGGTAAGATTTCTTATCGATAGTAAACCCTGATAAATTGATATTCTGTCATGCAGACTGGCATTTAATTTTACACAGATGTCATATAAACAGACCCCCCCCCCAGGCATTCAATCAATGCCTGACTTCCCCTTGGTAGCCATTTGTTTGGAATGGGGAGCTCAGGACCCAGAGTGCCTCCTATTACCCCTGAAGCATAGGATGGGTTCCACTGAACAGGGGGTCCACCCAGCAGGCAGAATGTAGCCCACGGATCTTTGCACGGAATTTCCTTATTATTAGCCTATTTCAGGTGTTGTCGGCTTGCTGGACCTCATACCTTTCACGCTGGGAGAATCTGTTTTAATGATTAGCATCCGTATGTCCGGCCCTCTGTAACAAAGATATTTCCAGGTCCCAGTAGACAGCCCAGAGCAACAGAGCTTTACAAATCTGGTTTTAATAAATCTTGCTAACAAAAAATTCTCCACAGCAGATGTTTTTTACTAGTCTCCGTTAACGCACAGACGCTTCTTTACATCAAGAGTGGTATGATTTTGGCATTGATAATTTGTAGTGTTCAGTATAAAGCAGTTTTAAAATCATTTTGATGTGGCAAATTGCTTAAGATTATTGTTTTTTAAAAACTGTATGCAATTCCCAGAAAAAGCACAAGGGCTGTGGGAAGGTGTCAAATAAAGGTGATTCTCAAGATTAGGGTAAGGAGATTAGTCAGATACGGTTTTCAGCTTTTTAGGAAAAAAACAAAAAAATCAAGTTCTTCTACCTAACACCTCACTTAATACAGCATAGAGATAGATCTTCTATTAACTTCAGTGAGAGTATCGACAGGAAGTTTGCATTCTCTGTTAATTGATCAAACGGTGTTCTCTGCATTGACCTTGGTAAGGAAGAAAATATTGTTTTCGACAATAGCCAAAGACCCTTTTATAAGAAAAAGTTTCAAAACAAAAATGTGAGTGCCAAACACTCAAAACACTGCAATGTTTGTGAGACATCAGAGGCAATGTTTGTTATCTGACTAATATTCAATGGTGGTTATCAAATAAGAACTTTTTGTTTTTAGCCTGCGTTGGCCCTTCACCTCGTATTTGCTCCTATTGCTCACTGCCTTGATTAATAGCTGTGAGGCTATTCAATTGTTTTTAAACAGAAATGCCAACTCTACTGATTTCCTGAATGTTGACAGACATGAGGTTTTTTTTTTTTTTTAAATATGTATATACACCAGGAAGTGAAAAGAGATTACCAGTGCTATGCTACGGAAAACAATATCAGTGAGAAAACATTATTTTTAGATAAGACTATTTCCTAACCCTTTAATGATATTACACAAATTTGTCCACTCCATGTCAGACTGTGAACATGTATGGCACATATTTATTCCTATTATAGACGATACTACTTATCTGTCTAGACCTCTGTCATTTGCTTTCAGCAATGCTAACCTGAATATTTCATTGTCAGGTTCAATAAGAGAAGGAAGTGAGCGGTTCCAATAGCTGGAAAGAAGAGGGTTATGCAAGAATAAGCCTTAAGGGATCTGCAGAACAAAAGGAGAGGCCAAAAGAAGAAGCAGAAGAGCCTGTGAGTCTCATGACAAAGTGGTTACAGTTCTGGGTTGACTTACAATTCTTCTCTTTCTGTTAAAGTGGATCAGCACTTTTGACTTCTCTCATTGGTAAAAATAACCTTTTCCTCTTTTGTGCTTCAAGGAAATTGCTTCCATAATTTGTAGGTTTTTAATTCTCCTTCCATAGAAGTATTATCTGCACACAGTCATTGAAATGTAAGTATATAAATAATAGTACCCTGGGTAAAAGAGGCTTTTAGGAAGTTACAGAGGGAAGACCCCTCAGGCTCTGGAAGACTTATTGTGCCTTTTGTGTGTGGCCATTAGTTTAAAAGCCTATTCAATGATCATCTAGATTCTAGAGTATCTTAGAATTAAACCACGCATCCTGTGTTGTACATATAAAAGTCTTCTCCAAGGTTATATATCTAGAAGCTGGCATCTTATTTTATTAATATTGTTTAGGAAAAAGTGTTATATTTATGTGTTGTTATTAGGTGCTGTTGAGTTGGTGTCCGACTCATAGTGACCCTATGTACAACAGGCGAAATAGTATTATTAGGGCTTCTCTGCTATTCATAGGATTTTCAATGGATGGTTGTTTTTTGGGAGTGGGATGCCAGGTCCATCTCCCAAGCCTAAAGCACCTGGTGTTACCAGGTGGTCTCCCATCCAAATACTAACCAGGCCTAACCTTGCTTAGCTTCTGAGATCTGACAGGATCAGATTTCATAGTGGTATGGCTACTTGCATATTATATTTATAGGATATGTAAAAGGCATCCAGTTACATACAACTAAAGTTGTAGAGTTAGGTATTAATGACTAATGGCAAAAGTCACTTTGTATAAAACTAAATTATGAGAATGAGGCATTCAAAATGACTTGTGTCCCCAGGTATGGTGGCACATGTCTGTAATCCCAGAGACAGGGGAGGCAGAGGCAGGAGGATTGCAAGTTCGAGGTCAGAGGCCGCCTGGCCTGTGTAACTTGGCAAGACCCTGTCTCAAGACAAAAAATAAAAAATGGGCTAGGGGTGCAGCTCAGAGGTAGAATGCTTGCAAAGTAGGTGCAAATGCCTGGGTTCAACTCCCTGTACCTCAAAAACAAAAAACAAACAAACAAAACTCCAAAACAAAAACAGAAAAATCCCAAAGCCTAATGTTCAGTCACAAAACTAAATGTAGTCACCTTGGGGGATCTTCTCCAATGTAGATGGGAAGAGTCACACACACAGGGTATGTAGGATTCCTTCTCTTATTCCAAAACTCCAGGCCACTCGGGCATCCTATTTTCTCAGGACAAGTGAAGAGAGATTTATTAACCACGGACCTGCTGCAGACAGCGGATGTGTTTCAGAGGCTCCGATGGGACAGATCACCTCCACCTTCCACAGGGTGGGATTTATTGGCTGGGATAACCTGACCCCTGGATACTGTGTCTGACCTTCTCCTCCCCTGACAGTGACTCCTCTCCTCAGACAGCTGCAGTTACAAACAAACTGCCCGGCAGCTCGCTGACAAATGACTCTCAGCCAGGATCCTTGGCTTCCCTGACTGCAGCCAACGCGGGCATTCCACAAGCTCAAGAGGGGGCCCGGAGTGACTGCTCCCTGGCAGTCCGTGTGGCCGCATTCCCAGGATCTGTGGGGCCAGACGAGGCTGTTCCCAGTTCGCATTCCATCCTGTCAGGGCACTCTCAAAAATAAATAACATTTACAGCAGGGTTTGGAGCTGGCGAACGCAAACGTATCTTCAGGGTAAGGAGACTAGACCCTGGAGTCCGCTCCATCTGTGGCTTTACAACGCTTTTTCACAGAACTCCACAAATCTTTTAAGTAGATGACCTTGCACTGGTCAACCTCCCAAAGTCCAATACCCAATTGAAGTCATAAGAAAATAGCAAAGAAAAGGATATTACAAACTACAGTTTCCATAAGCAAAAGTGTTCGTTGAACACATTCAGTAAATGGTGATTGGCCACTTACCATGTTCAAGGGTTCTAGTCTCTTTATTGCCATTAACTACTAAAAATTCAGCACTTTCTGCTTTTAACAGGGACACAGGAAACCTAAATAAAGGGGCCTGGGGGTCTCCACATGCCAATACTCAAAATGAGTTGAAAGAATTAAATTTTAGACGGAGGCTCAGTGACCTATGACCCATGGACCAAATCTAGCCATCTTCTTGTCTTCCTATGGCCCAGGAAGTAAGAATGGGTTTTACATTGAAGAAGAAGAAGATGAAGATGAAGGTAAAGAAGGAGGAGAGGAGGAGGAGAAGGGAAGAAGAGGAGGAAGAATTCATAATATATGAAAATTTATATTCATATTCAATTATTAATATTAGTTGGATATATTAATATTAAAATTTCTACTTCCCGAAAAAAGAATTTTATTGAAACACAACCATGCTCACCGGTTTACCTATCATCTGACCCTCCTCTGGCACTTACAAAGAGTTGAACAACTGTCATAGTGACCAGGCAGCCTGCAAAACCCAGCCTATTAGATTGTCTGCCTCTTTACAGAAAGTATTTGTCAATCTTTGTTTTAGATTTTAGAATATTTTTTTTTCTTTTGCTGAGATATATGACTGAGAATACACACCTCAGGCATTGTTATGTTGTATTATGGATCAAATCCTTCAGGGCATGGCAAGACATACATGTTTCTTGAGGGAATAGAAGTATGATTTATCTCTTTTGTTGTTCATCTAGTGCTGGGGATCGAACCTAGGGCCTTGTGGATGCTAGGCAACTGCTCTACCACTGAGCTACTTCTCCAGACCTTTCATGTTTCTTTTTGATACCAATTTTCTTCCTTCTCTTGATGGGCTGGGCCCATGGGCCTTGACACTTTACCTTCCCATGTGTGTGGCTCTCACCTTTCACCTGTGGACCTCGATCCTGAAAAGTGGGCTATACCTGGGCTTTTCTCAGAGGAGTTGAATCAAACAGAATCCCTGAGAAACATCTGCCTTGGAGCAGACAGTCCGATTGAGGGATGGCTACAACCATCTGCCTTGGAAAAGCTCTTGTGAGGATCATGAGAGATTGTGGGCTATTTCAGCCATGCTGGTCGACAGGCAGTGCTTAATGAAAGAATGGCAAGATTCAAGTTTGCATATCTTTAGGGTGACTGATGCCATTCCAGTGGGCTGGGATTTAGCTCAGTTGGTAGAGCACCGCTGTGCAGTCTCTGAGGTCCTGAGTTTGATTCCCAGCACCGTAAAAATGGGAGAAGGATATGGTGATCCACTCCCGAGGCAATCCCGAAACAATCAGACACTGAAAACCCTATAAGGGTTGCTATGAGTCGGGCATGACTCTATGGCACCTAACAACAACAACAATGCCATTCCAGGTAGTTAAGGCTGTTTATGTTTTCTCCAAATAAAGGGAAGCAGAAGTGGTATATCTATACCATAACACTTTCATGAAATCTATCACAACACAGGGTCCATGTCCCTATGGGACAGCATTTATTTCCTTGAGTGTCAGGGACTAAACTGAGAGGAAAAAAGATGTCCACAAACTTGTCAGAGCGGTCAGGTTATCTGTAACCATATTTGCACCACAGGAGTGAGCCCAGGTTCCACAGAGGGACTTGATCAGCCCATCAAACCTCAGAACAATGGCCGTGTGCAACACTGGGCTCCAAGCTCAGCTTTCTTAATAACTCGAGATTTCTGCTTAGGATAGAATATTGTCCTTACTGCTGCTGTGCTTTCTCTGCCAGATCTCTGTCTGTTTCAATTGACAAGCCTCCAGTGGGATCTCATCACTTGTTGTTGTTGTTAGGTGCCGTCGAGTCATCGGTATCCGACTCATAGCGACCCTCATAGGGTTTTCAATGGCTGACTGTTTCGGGATTGCCTTGGGAGTGGATTGCCAGGCCCTTCTCCCACTTTTGCGGTGCTGGGAATTGAACTCGGGACCTCAGAGACTGCAGCGCAGCACTCTACCCACTGAGCTAAATCCCAGCCCCTCATCATTCATCACTAATATACATTAATAAATTGTCCTCCTAAAGAACAGGAAGGATAGTTTCTTTCAACAGAAAAGCAATGCAATACAGTTTTAAGCCAAAAAAAAAAAAAAAGTTTGTAAACTCACCTAGAAAAGTCTCCCTTTGCTTCCTGTAGAAGAAAAAAGTCAACATCAGTGAAAGACATGAATCCAGAGTTAGATTTTAAAATATATGCTGTGATCATGACACCTCCTCTGCTGCATGAGATAAGAGCTCCCTACTGCTATCACCCTAAAAGAACACAACTATGAGGGACTGCATGCATTTGCCAACTAAATATGGGATACAAAGGTAAACTTTAGAAAGTTATGCACAAAGAAAGTGGTAAGCAAGTTTCTACCTCTCAGCCCTGGTCCACCTTGTTCAAGTTTAAAGTTGCTAAACTTAAGTGTGTGTCTGGATGAAGCTATTGTTTTTCTTTTTTCATTTTCTTTTCTTTTCTGCCTTTTTTTTTTTTTTGTACTAGGGGTTGAACCCAGGGCCTCGTGTTTGCATGCTCTGCAAGTGCTGGACCACTGAACTGCACCCTCAGCCCATTTTTTTACCAGCCCATTTTTGAGACAGAGTCTCGCTAAATTATGCAGACTGGCTCTGGTCTCGAACTTGCCATCCCCCTGCCTCCGCCTCCCGAGCCACTGGGATTACAGGCGTGTGCCCCTGCGCCCAGCTCTTTTCTGCTTTTTTGAGATGGGGTCTTGCTAGGTAGTCCAGGCTGGCCTTGAACTCTCCATCCATCCCCCTGCCTCAGCCTCCTGAGTGCTGGGATTACCATGTGTATCATTGTGCCCAGCTAGAGCTATTTATTTCTTATGCCATTTTTTGTTTTGTTTTCTGGGCTCTTTCCCAATTTTACCAAAGACTTTCGAGTCAGGGCCCATGGAAACTTAGGCGATTCTCCTCTAACTGTCTTGGACACAGCAGGGTTCAATAAATATTGGTTGAAGGAATAACTTTACAACATCATTTCAACTCACCTTGACCCTGTTATAGCTAATACTCTGTAAGATCTTCCTCCTCCAACCGCCTCTCTTGTTTACATAAGCTAATGGTTTTTTTCTTTGTCTTTATAAGGGATATGGGGTGATTCTTTGGCAATTAATTCTATTCACTTGGTTATCCCCAGGGCAGAGAGCACCAAACTCAAAGAAATAGTGTCCTTGAATAATCTCACGTTAAGCACACAACTTTCTGCCAGGCACTCAAGGCACATGCCTTTAAGGCCAGTGACTAAAGACGGGGAGGAAGGAGGATCATGAGTTCAAGGCCAGAGGCAGGATATCGAACTTAGTGAGATCCTGTCTCAAAATAAAATTTAGAAAGGGCTAGGGTGTAGCTCAATGGTAGAGCACTTGAATACCATGTGTGAGGTCCCATTCAATCCCTCACCCCAGTACTGGAAAAACCAAAAACAAAAATTAAAAAACTCCCGCAACTTTTTTTTTTTTACAATGATATGCTGTCTTAAAATTTCAAAATAGCAGAAACTCCTATTTACTGCTATGTTGTCAGTGTTGCTGATAGCACATTCCGGTTTGGGTCTAGAAAAAGTTAGGAAGACGAACAGTAGCTATGGCTACTGCCTGTACACGGTGAGTCTCATTTCCTTCTTTTCTGTGTAGAACAACTTACCTGTAAAATATAGGAAGCTAATTCAAACACCACCTCACTGTCAACGTCAATGAGTTCCTGAAAGAGAAAACCAACAGTTTGGTATTATATTTATTTACTTATATTGATTTATGCATTTAGGTTTTTTTGGGGATAAGATCTTGCTTTGTAGCCAGGCTGGCCTTGAACTTGTGATCTTCCTGCCTTAGCCTCCTGAGTGTGAGAAAATTACAGGTGTGTGGCATCCCCCCACCCCCAGCCTATATTTGATACTTCAATAACAACTTCTTTAAAATAGGTCGCTAAAAAGAGACCTGCTTTTCTTTTCTGAGGAGTTCTCCAGAATCTCAAACACTGATAGAATGGCTTTGACCCCCAGTACCAATGTTGCTCTGGATCCCTTGGTGTCTCTTGGCTAGAAGGGACCAGCGTTCCTGGCCTATGTGTCATCTCAATGGCTTCATCTTTAAATCTGGATAAGATATTAAGGGGTGGACCATATCCAGCTTTTTACAAATTGGTTCATTTTATTAATCACCGGAATATGGCTGCTTGATAATCAATTGCATTTTCTTTTGTTTGTTTGTTTTTTTCTCCTTTATTTCTTTTGTAGTAACAGAAGGTTGAACCCAGGGCCTTGTGCATACTAGGCAAGTGCTTTACTACTGAGCTGCACCCCCCCACCAGCCCCTTTTCTATTTATTTTTTAAAATTTTGAGATAGGGTCTAAGTTGTGCAGACTGTTTCTGACCTTGAACCCTCAATTCTCCTGCCTTGGCCTCCTGAGTTGCTGGGATTTCAGGTGTGCGCCACAGTGCCCAACTGCATTTTCTTTGTAAGTTCAGAACTAGTAGCAGGGCTTTCTTGAAATAAATGTTTTAATAGGACTATGACTGTTTAAGTTAAAATTACAATTCAATAAACTCAAATATATAGTTCCTCATTTGTACTAGGCACATTTCTCTCATGTGCTTATAGTTCAGTGTAGCCAGTGGCCATGGTGTGGTCAGGAAAGCTATTTCTATCATTGCCACAAATTAGACTTGTTGTTGTTAGGTGCCATCTAGTCATGTCCGACTCATAGCAACCCTCATAGGGTTTTCAATGGCAGATTGTGTAGGGACTGCCTTGGGAGTGGGTTGCCACATCCTTCTCCCATTTTTGTGGTGCTGGGAATCGAACTCGGGACCTTAGAGACTGCAGAGCAGTGCTTCACCACCTGAGCTAAATCTCAGCCCCCAAAGATTAGACTAGTTAGCACTATTATGGGATCTAGATGAAACAAGTTTTTGTTCTATTAGTTCTTCTCCCAAATACTCAAATGTGATCTACGGACATGGACTTTAAAAAAATGCAAACTTCTCCTTGTATTTTGGGGGGAAAAATCCAATGTATATATTTTTTCAAAAGTACATATAGTTATACAGGGGCTGGGGTTTAGCTCAGTTGATAGTGCGCCACTCTGCAGTCTCTGAGGCCCTGGGTCGATACCCAGCACCACAAAAACAGGAGAAGGATGCGGCAATCCACTCCTGAAGCATCCTGAAAACAATCAGCCACTGAAAACTCTATGAGGGTCACTATGAGTCGGATCTGACCTAATAACAACAATATAATTATATGCTGTGAAAGGACGTTGTGATCAATAGCAGATCATATTTATTACAGTGGTCCCATAAAATTTGTCATCTAGTGATGTCAACACCATCATTGTCTATGTAAGTATACTCTGTTTGCATAATGACACATTTATCAGAATATATCTGTCGTTAGGTGACATATAATTATAGTTCCTATCTTTTTTCAAAAAGCAGCTTTATTAAAGTATTAACTGAAACATACAAAAACTACATGCATGTAACATGTAGCATTTGATAAGTTTGGACATATGCATACACCCATGATACTATCACCATAATCTACATTATATGCCTGCAGCTGTAGCCCTGTGGCATCCGATCCCGTCAGATCTCGGAAGCTAAGCAGGGTCGGGCCTGGTTAGTACCTGGATGGGAGACCGCCTGGGAACAACAGGTGCTGTAGGCTTGGGAGAAGGACCTGGCAACCCCCTCCCAAAAATCAATCTGCCATTGAAAACCCTATGAACAGCAGAGAAGCACTGACAATAGTGTTTCCCCCGTTGTACAGAGGGTCGCTATGAGTTGGATACCGACTCGACGGCACCTAACAACAACAACAGCAACAACAATCTAGATTATAAACATCTTCCTCACCTGGCACCTCCAAAACCTTCCGTGGATATGAGTGTGTGTGTTAAAAACACTTAACGTGATCTACCTGTCTAACACATTTTTAAGTGTACAATACTGTCTTGTTACATAGAGCTCATATATGAGAGACTGGGGGAAACCTGGGGGCCCTCAGCATGCAACAAACAATAATAAACAAATTAAGTGATGTCATATTTCTCTTGTCAAAATTAAGTAGAAATGTCTGTCTTCATTTTTCTTTCCCTAATGTCACTAGGGGTTTTAGCCCAGTTGATAGAGTGCTGCTCTGAACTTGCTGAGGCTCTGGGTTTGATCCCCCACACTGTAAAAATGGGAGGACATGACAATCCACTCCCACAGCAATCCTGCAAACAATCAGCCATTGAAAACCCTATAAAGAGCAGAGAAGCACTGACATAGTGCTGGGTGTAGCAGAATGTTGAGGAGTGTTTTGTTCTGTTGTACATAGGGTCACTATGAGTTGGACAGGGTTCAGTGGCACCTAACAACAAAAACAACAATGTCATTAGATGTATAGTGAATGACTGAGTGAGAATTAGAGCCAGGAGAGATTCAGGACAAGCTAGCTCAGCCCCATGCTTTTACTGAAAAAAAAATCCAAACACATGGCAAATTTGCCCAAAGTCACAGGGCCTCAACGGCACCTACGGGGCCAGAAACAAATGCCCAACTTCTTGTTCAGTATATGACCTCACTTAGGACTTACATTCCCCCAAATCAATAAGGACTTGGTCTCAGCCAACATATTCTCAGAACAATATCTGTAATTGCAGTTGGCTTATAGCAGTTAATTTTAATTAAGAGTTATTGGAACTATAAACCAAACTCTGATTTATGGACTTTCTAATTAGTTTGGGAGAGCCCAAAATTGACCCCTATACCTCAAGACAACTCATTCAAGCAACCCTGTGTCTTTTGAAGAAGGGATATCCGCAGGGTCTTTCTTTATGGATTCCAAAGATGGACAATAATATTGGCTATTGAACCACCTCCGAAGTGGGGGCTAAGAGACCTAACAAGCATATGGAAGAATGGGGGACAATAATTCTTTATGTTTAACCAGCCCAAAGAGTTTTATGGCCTCGGTAATTGATATAGACTGTCAAGTGCTGGGATGTGGAGGAATGTTTGGAATTGCAGTTGTGGGATTACCCGGTCCCATCAGAATGTAAATCATTTAACAGTGCTCAAATGATTTAACAGAAACTCTGTCCAGGCTTTCCACAATAGATCATTTCTACTCTCACTATGTCATTTCCTTTCCCACTGATCGGCTTCCTAGTGCTCAGGGGTGCTTGTTAGCATGGCAGTGTGAATGTGCTCTTCTGTCAAACATTTACACCTATGTCGCAGCTAATGATCAATGGTGGGCTAATGGTTAACAGCTGCTGGGAGGCTTAGCTCATGTGCAACACAAAACCAACCGTCAGAAAACAGCCGTTCAAGCATGAGCACAGGGTTTAGGTCACTCTTGGATTCATCTGCTAAATGCAAACGTCTATACCTGAGGAGAGGTCGCAGGGATGGAGGAAAGGGAGGAAGGTCTTTTATTTTACACAGCCTATTATGGCGTTCCAGGAGGTTCTGTTGTGAATATTAACTGCTTCCAACAGCACACCCTTAAATGTCTAATCTGGTTTAGACAAGTTCTCTCTCGTTATAGCTGTCCTCAGGGGAAGTGGGAACAAACACCTTTAACTCAGGTGAGTTTTCACCTTCTCTGACCTTGACCATCTCCCAGTGAAGATATAATAAAGAGTGAAAGTCAAAATGTGCCCAGTGAGAAAAGGAGTTAGGAGTGAAATGCCTCAGACATGGCACTCATTTGCAAAATCTAGTGGACAAGAGAGCTGTATTATTTCTTCTTACCATTCCTGTTTAATATTTGCCTGTAGCCGTAGCCCTGTGGCATCCAATCCCATCAGATCTCAGAAGCTAAAAAGGGTTGGGCCTGGTTAGTACTTGCATGGGAGACCACCTGGGAACACCAGGTGCTGTAGGCTTGGGAGATGGACCTGGCAACCCACTCCCAAAAATCAATCTGTCATTGAAAACCCTATGAACAGCAGAGAAGCACTGACAATACTGTTTCCCCTGTTGTATGCAGGGTCCCTATGAGTTGGATACCAACTTGATGGCACCTAACAATAACACAACATTTAATATTTATTACATTCAAGAATCTTCTCCGGGATGTCCTTCCAGGAGTCCATACCAAGATCCAAAGGCTGTGTGTAAGAACCAATCTAGGAATAGTAGGAAGACAGGCTCCTAACTGCTAAGATAAGACTGTCCTATGCCGGCAGTCTTTGCTCAACTCTCTGATGCCCTTTGTCACGGTAAGTTTCCCTCTTTTATTTTTATTTTTATTTAGTTATTTAGTATTATATTTTATTACAATTATTAACCCATTTCCACCCATCTCCATTTCATTCTCTCTGGTGAATTTTATCTTTAAGGCTTTGCTACAGTGGAACAAAGCTTTAGACTTTCTGCCCACTCTATGAATTTCCCATTGTACTTCAAAACCTGAGAGCTGAGTTCCCTATAGAGGAGTTAATAGAAAGTCCCAGGGATCTTCCTGTCAGAAACGCGCCGCCACAGAACATTAAAAAGACGACTCTGCCTTCCTCTCCTCTGCCTCCCCTGGCAATTCAGAGGGGGCTGCTTTCATGTGTTTCTGCTCAAGCAGAGAAAATAAACCGAACGACACAACAGAGTCTGTGCGAAAATCTCCTACTTCCCTGGGGCCCTGGGTTTTCCCTTGTCAGAAGACAACCTGGGGGAGACAGAGATGCTTCAAGGAAGATCAATGGGTGGCTTCTATCTGGCCATGCGCAGAGGCATATGATGTGACATTCTTGTGGGCTTATTCAGTCCACAGCTCGGTGCTGAAGTCACCAGTCCTCCCAGAGCCACTTGAGCAAGGGTTTCTGCAGGGTTATTTTCTGAGCTAGAATCCTGCGTGGGAGTCCAGGGCAGTGGTGGGCATGGAATAATGCTAGCTTGAGCCTCATAGATAAGAGGGAAAAATTGCTAGAGGGAATATAATGTCTTTTGGCTAGTGGGGCCATTTGGCGTGCGCGTTGGGCATCTCTTCTGATTACTACTGAATAAACTGTGCCGCTTTCTTTGATCTTTGAAAAGTGGATGATAAAACGTGGTCATTGGCAGGCGTGTGCGCATGCTCGAGCAGGGGTGGGACGGATGGCCCACTTTCTCTTGCTCAGCGTTGCGTCATTCCAGGGACAAAGCAGCTGAAGCCAGAGGCCTGAGGTCATTTGTCAGCATCATGGTTAATGATATTCTCAGGGAGATTTCCTTTGGGGGTCTCCAAGCGTTCCTAACAAAGAGCCCCATGAGAATGCCACGTGACAGGTGTTAACAGATGTTCTCCAGTCATGCCGAGTGCTGGAGGAGTCCTTCCTGGTCCCTTGCTTGGAGGAGTTTGGTGGTGGTCTTTACATTCCACCCAGAATCTCAATGGAAAGTGTTCTTCTGTGGTCACAATTAGAGGAATTCCAACTTTCACATAAGATGAATGACATCATTATTACGTAAAATATGGTTAATAACCACAGAGTAGGTTGTGAAGGTTATCCACGAGGACCACTTTTGCGAAGTCCATTCAGAACCCCTCACAGGCCGCCCCAAGGATTTTCCCATGAGTCCTCACCCACAGTGACCACCTTTATTCCAATCCACAAAATACCTGAAGATTAGAGGGTCCGGCGATCCTCTTAAAGACTGTTTCTACTTTCACCTGAAAGCCCTAGTTCCAGTCCCAGCCCCCTAAAAGTTTCTGGGATTTAGCTCAGTTGGTAGAGCGCTGCACTGCAGTCTCTGAGGTCCTGAGTTCAATTCCCAGCACCGCAAAAATGGGAGAAGGGCCTGGCAATCCACTCCCAAGGCAATCCCGAAACAGTCAGCCATTGAAAACCCTATGAGGGCCGCTATGAGTTGGATACCGACTGGAGGGCACCTAACAACAACAACAGCAACAATAAATCACTGAACTCCTCAGGTTCCATTTTCTTCCTCAGGTAGAGAACAACTTCCTTTCTGATTATTTTACTGGGTTTGCTGAGGCCTAAATGTACAAGTGACTTGGAAACTAAAACCACACTGTTGTTGTTGTTAGGTGCCGTCAAGCCAGTATCCGACTCATAGCAACCCTCGTAGGGTTTTCAATGGCTGACTGTTTCGGGATTGCTTTGGGAGTGGATTGCCAGGTCCTTCTCCCATTTTTGTGGTGCTGGGAATTGAACTCGGGACCTCAGAGACTGCAGCGCAGTGCTCTACCAACTGAGCTAAATCCCAGCCCACTAGAGATGTAATATCTGTATTATTTATTTCTGCTCATTGGTATCTCTAGATAAATCTGGGCTGAGATTTACATTGGTTCCCCCGGTTCTCAGGCCCCTGGGCTTCGACTGAGTTAACACATCCCCACTCCCTGCTCTCCTATCCTCCTGTTTCCTGGGCCTCCAGCTTGCAGATGGCACACCAGGGACGTCTCAGCCCCTGCAGACATGTGAGGCAACCATGAATGATAGATGTCTCTCTATGTATTTATATACATTTTATGAGCTCTGCTTTTCTGGGGAGCCCTCAAAATGGTGTATACCATCAAAGTGGGTCATGATGTCTATACTTAGCTCAACTTGTATCTTCCTTCTTTGGGCTGTATAGTTGCCATGTCCCAATTGCACAAGTAATGACTGCACAGAGTCACCCCTGGGCATGCAGAGGTGGTGCAGGATAAGACTGCTTGCTGCAAGCTTGCACAATTCCCTCTCCTCAGCCCTTTGCCAGGTTTTCAGCAATCAACTCACTTCGTGTTGCCTCACGATCCACGGGGGTGCATGCTACTCATGCTGAGCCCCGACTCTAATTCTGTAGCACTGGGATTTCTCAAGCTGGTCACTGCAGCCAGCCCATGATACCATCCCGAGGACAGGATCTCTCTTCTCTTTTAGAAGTCTGGGCACCATCAAGATGACAGGCCCATGTGACTTTGTTTCTAAAATTGAAAAAAAAAGTTCCTCCCTGTCCCCCACCCCCACCCCGCTCTCTGGCAAACAAGCATGTGCACTAAATCTGCATCAGTCACAGGGAGAGATAAGGTTGAGGGTTTTATAAGTCTGAGGCTAATATTTATGTTGGTTCCTTTGTCTTGAGAGACTGGATTCTGGGCTTTGTTCCTTCACCTACAGATGAGATGACATCATCTGATCGTTGGCAAAGCTCTTTGACGATCTTCAATAAAGACCGTTTATGTCGATATCGACAAGCGTGACAACATTTAGATCTGTGTTGCCAAGATAGTTCAAGGATAATTACACTCCATCAATATGTGACACTCCTGGACTAATGCAGACATCTCAGAAAGGAAGGCTGAGCAAGACTTCCCCCGACCCCAAGCACATATGAAAGAAGGAGTTTAAGATTTTCCTTTTCTGTCATGGTCTGCTCTCACTGTGTGCATGTGGGCACCAAATATTGTCCTCTCCCAGGGACCTGAAAGTAATCAACTAAAAACAATTTTCTGAGCATGAGTGTTGCACCTACTGCAATGATAGGTCACAGAAGGTAACACTAAAAATCCACCTATAAAAATGCATGTGTTACTTTTGCTCCAGCCCAGGGAAGATCAAGCATAACTTTAATGTGTTGGATAGGCCAGGTGCAGTGGTCATGCCTATAATCCCAGTGACTTGGGAGGCAGGAGAATCTTGAGTTCAAGGCCAGAGGCAGTCTATGTAATTTAGTGAGTCCCTGTCTCAGGATAAAAAAATGTTATAAAATGGGCTCAGAGTACAACCCTGTGGAAGAGCACTTGCAAAACAGGCCCTTGGTTCAACCTCCAAGTACTGCAGATAAATAAGTAAACAAACAAATAAATAAAAATTTAAAAATAAATAATGAGATTCATAACAATGCTCTTTCCTTCTGACCAGAAACTCAGGTCATCTAGGCAACATGAAATAAGCATAAGACAACTCCTCTGAGGAGTTGAATGCCTGCAATGCATGCCCAGTGGCATCCAATCCCATTAGATCTCTCGGAAGCTAAGCAGGGTCAGGCCTGGTTAGTACTTGGATGGGAGACGGCCTGGGAATACCAAGTGCTGTAGGCTTGGGAGACGGACCCAGCAACCCACTCCCAAAAATCAATCCGTCACTGAAAACCCTATGAACAGCAGAGAAGCACTGATAATAGTGTTTTGCCTGTTGTATATAGGGTCGCTATGAGTTGTACACCAACTCGACAACAATAATGAGTTGAATGGAAATAGAAGTTCCTCTGAGGCAGGAGCCCATTTCCTTATCTCTCTGAAGGTTTGTGTGTGAAGAAGATTGGGGGCCGGAGCTAAAATTTCTTTCCCTTATAACTTTAAGATCTGCAATGTGTGAGACTCTTCCTTTATAAAAATTAAACAGACACTGTCAATTTGTAACCTACCCTTGGTGGCTTCCAAGGCTTTTGGAGGTTGCTATGATGACTAATTATTATTATTTTTTTTAAAGACAAGGTCTTGATATGTAGCCCAGGCTGGCCGGCAACTTGTGACTTTCCTGTCTCAGCCTCTCTGAGTGCTGGGATTACTGGTGTGCACCACCACGCCCAGTACATGGTGACTAATTTTTGACAGTGGGTTTATTTTTCCAGTGCAGATCTCAGAGAAGGCAGGACTCCATCCTGCAGTCTGAACGTGGAGGGGAGCTTAGAGTTCACATGGAGTGAATTGCTTCTGTCCTCCCTGCCAAATGCCTTGCCTCCCACGGGGGCTGACTGATGGGCCTCTGCAGTTGGCACAGGAAGCCACCCCCGAGGCGAGAGGAGACCAGATGGGGAAGGTTTGGCAGGAGAACCCTGCTGGCTTAGTCTCTTCCCCGGGAACACACAGCTTCCTGGGCAGGATTCCCATGGGAGCTTTTCATGGAACTGGACACAGATTTTTAAATGAGTTTCAACCATCGCCGGGTCATAAATTTCCCTTCCATTGCCCACCTGTCACCGTAGTGAGTTAAAACACATCAGAAGTGTGGCTGGACCGCGTGGGGTGTCAGTGAGCCCACTGTACCCTTTCTCCCAGCCCACCGAAGGCAGACAATCCCAGCCCTGCTGTCTCATAGACTTTTTAATTTTCTGCAGCTTAGCTAGATGATGTTTGTATTTTCCTGCTCTTTTTGTAGAAACCGGGGCGGGGCGGGGGGGGGCTGGATGTGTTTAAAGGAAGAGAAAGTTAGAGAGAAATTCAGTTATGCTTTCTGCCTCCTAGTGAACAAAGACAGGAAGGTAGGAAGATGGTGTTTATAGTTGGGGGCAAAAATAACAAAACAAACAAAATAAAACAAAACACCTCTCCTTGCCTTTCTGCTGTTAAAGAGATCAGAAGTTTGTTCTTTGGAGGAGATAAACAGGAAGCTGGGGTCAAAAGGAAGTATGTGCCCAGAATGGAGGCCATTCCCTCCCCTACACACTGGCTGAGGGAGGACATTCCAAGGCGGAAGTGGAAACGGGTGTCCTGAAGACAATGAAGAGCCGCAGAAAAAAAGACATCGGATGCTGGTATTTGGGTTCCCCATGGCAACAACTAGCTGGCCACTGGATCACTCCACAGCAACATCCTCCGACCTGGTCCAACTCTTGCCCCTAGGGAATCCAGTGTCTCACAGTTAAATATGGACAGGCAGACTAGGACCCACAGATCACAGAGAAAAGCCTCATAGAGGAGAGATGGAGACCAGAATAAATCAACAGCCAAGAAAGAACTGGACTAAAACAGAAAGGAGACAGAAAGAATGCATGATAATTAACCCACTCAGAATGAGAAGAGAGAGTAGGATGTCCCTAAGTGAATAACAGGATAATATTTAAAAAGACAGAAAATCAGATAATATAGAGGAACCCTGGGGAATTAAAAAGAACATGACAGCAAAGGTTAAAAAGTCCATCGAAGAGATTAAAGGTCATAGTGAGACTATCTCCCAGGAAGTAGAATAGAAAGACAGAGGCAGGAAATTGGAGAGACAGGGTTATCAAGGAAGGAGGCTGTGCCCAGCATCTAATTCAAAGCAGTTCCAGAGAGAGGACAGGGATAACAAAGAAATAAGACAAAACACTCCCCAGAACTGGGAAGGAATACGGGCCTCTAGACTAGGTGCACCCATGGAGTACACAGCGAAATGTATTTATAGAAATCTCATGACAGGCCCCCTCCTGAAATTTGAGGTCAGGAGGAATAAAGAGGAGAACCTACAAGTTTCCATTATTGGGGATTGGGAAGGTGTCACATAAAATGGACAGGACAGGGGCCTTTTCCAGAATAACACTTGATACTCAGAGAGAAGTCTTCATTCTACATTTCTATAACCCAACAATTAATCAGATATGAAGGTAGGGTAGAGACATTTTCACATACAAGGATCCAAACATTTTCCTTCCGATATGTATGTGCTTTCTCTGGGCTGACTGGAGGTTGTTCTCCAGGGAAACAATGGTATAAAACAACAACCACAACAAACAATTGGGAAACAGGATCCAGTAGACATAGGACCCAATACAGAGCGGGGGTGGGGAAAGACCCAGATAGGAAAGGAGCCTCCGGGGAGACATTGGTGAAGGAAGCCAAGTGCATGCTGGAGCAGGACAGCAGAAGGCTCCAGGAGGGAGGTCTGATGAAAAGCAATAGTAGCAGCAACCAAAATCAAAAGACAGAACTCATGAGTCCCCACTGCACTGCAAATGAATCTTGGAATGCTTTTGGGAAGCTGTGGGGGCTTTTAGAAAACAGCAAAGGATACACAGAAACTCAAGAAGGAAAAGCAAGGCAATTATTCTCTTAAGGTAAAACAACTGGTTGTATAAAAAAAGGAATCAGAACTGCAGGATACTAGTAGGATTAGCCATAACAGTGTCATGCTGATGACTATGGCTTTAACCTGGAATTATGTCTCCGTCTGCAGCACAGTGACAGCTTATCAAGTACCCTGCCTTCTGGGCTCTCCAAAGCCATACCAGTGCCCTGTTGTTGTTGTTGCTGTTGTTAGGATGTGCCAAGTCTGATTCATAGTGACCCTATATACAAGAGAACAAAACACTCCCCCAAAATGCAAGGCACACAACTTTTTTATGTTTAAGTCCATTGTTGCAGCCACTGTGTCAATTCATCTAGTTGAGGATCTTCCTTTTTTTTTTTTTTTTTTCCACTGATCTGCCCCTAACCCAAATATGATGTCCTTCTCCAGGGATGGGTCTCTCCTGACATGTCCAAAACACATAAGATGCAGTCTAGCCATCCTTGCCCTCTGGTTGCACTTCCTCTAGGATGGATCTGTTGGTTCTTTTGGCAGTCCCTGGTATATTCAGTATTTGTTTCCAGGACCAGAATTCAAAAGCATCAATTCTTCTCCTGTCTCCTTTATTCAGTGTCCAGCTTTTACAAGCATATGATGTGACTGAAAATATCATAGCATGAGTCAGGCTCACCTTTCTCTTCAGTGTGACATCTTTACTTTTCAACACTTTAAAAGAGGTCTTTTGCAGCAGCTTTTCCCCGTGAAATGTGTCTTTTGATTTCATGACTATTGCTTCTGTGGGTGTTGACTGTAGAAACCAAGTAAAGCAAAATTTTGGACAGCCTCAATCTTTTCTCCATTTATCATGAATTTGCTTACTGTCTCAGGTGTAAGGATATTTGTTTTGTTGATGTTGAGGCGCAATTCATACTGAAGGCTGTGTTCTTTGATCTTTATCAGTAAATGTTTCAAATCCTCTTCAGTTTCAGCAAGCAAAGTTGTGTCATCTGCATAATGCCATGTTCTTCTTTATAAAGTCCAGCTTCTTGGATTATTTGCTCAACACAGAGATTGAAGAGGTATGGTGAAAGGATACAGCCCTGACACACACCTTTCTTGACTTTAAGTAGTGTTTCCTTTTCTGTTCAAATGACTGCCTCCTGGTCCATTTACAGATTCCTCATGAGTACAGTTAAGTGCTCTGGTGTTCCTATTCTTCACAATATTTTTCATAATTTTTTGTGATCCACACTGTGAAATGCCTTTGCATGGTTGCTAAAATGTAGGCATCTTTCTGGTATTCTCTGCTTTTGGCTAATATCCATCTGATGTTAGCAATGGTGCCCCTGATTCCACACACTCTACTGAATCCAGTTTAATTTTCTGGCAGTTCCCTGTTAATATACCACTACAGTCACTTCTGAATGATCTTTGGCCACATTTTATTTGTGTGAGATATTAATGATATTGCTCCATAATTTCTGCATTTTGTTGGCTCCCCTTTCTTGGGAATAGGCACAAATATGGATCTCTTCCAGTGAGTTGGCCAGGTAGCTGTTTTCCAAATTTCTTGGCATAAACAAGGGGGCCCTGTGGGTGGCACAAAGAAAATCATGGCCAAGGGAAACAATGTGGATCTGAATCCAAGTGCCTAACAGTGGGCATGGCACAGTGCTAAGTACTTTCCATGCTTTGTCTTGCAAGTCTTCCCAAGAAGGAGTGAGTAGGGTCTTGCAATGTCCTTGTTCATAGAGGAAGAAAACGAAGCTTGGAGACATTGCAGAAGGTGTGCATTTAATGCATTTACTAAGTGGCAGGGCTGGGAAGGGGACCTGTGTCTGTCCCAGCAACAGCTGAACTCCTGATCACTCTGCGACATGGCAGAGCAAGCAGGCTGATGATGGGGACAAGTGGATCTTTACATAATGGCCCCTGTGGGGAACAGGGTACACTGCCAGTGCAGCCACCTCTGATTCTTCTGAACACCAGCTTCCACCTGTGGAAAGTTAGCAATTCCTGCTCTACCTTAATCAGAAATTGTTGTTGTTGTTGTTAGGTGCCCGTTGAGTCGGTGTCTTATAGCGACCCTATGTTCAACAGGGGAAACACTACTGTCAGTGATTCTCTGCTATTCATAGGGTTTTCAAAGGCTGATTGATTTTTGGGAGTGGGTTACCAGGTCCTTCTCCCAAGCCTATAGCACCTGGTGTTCCCAGGCAGTCTCTCATCCAAGTACTAACCAGGCCCGACCCTGCTTAGCTTCTAAGATCTGATGGTATCGGATGCCACAGGGCCACGGCCGCAGGCCATTCAGAAGCTAGGAGGCTCCAAAAATATACATGCAAAAACTCTTAGTAAACTGTTATTATATGCAAAAGAAAACATGACTTTTGACCACAGACGGAGACAGGTGGTTTTGTGATGCTTTTTGGTCTCCTACATAAACTTTAGAGAAGACTTCCTCAGCCATTTGTGGTCACTTGCATGACCAAGCTCTAGTCAGACATTGAGAAAAGCGCACTTGGGTTCTGGAACATTTCTCACTCCCCATTCAGCAAGAAGACTGATGAGGGGGGCACTTGGACTTTAAATATGGCTGCTCCAGTGGCATCGCCACCTCCACTTGGGAAATTTGTAATGTTTACTTCTGAGGATTTATTCTCCTTTTTTCATTTTCCATGAAGCTGAGAGTCCTTGACGTATGTGAGGACTCCAGCTCAGGATTTGTGACCAGGTATAACTGAACAACTCCAAGCAACAAACTGTTTCTTATCCTTTTACCTAAGGTGCCTATACCAAGTAAGATTTGGGACAAGTTTTGACTTTCCAGCTATTTCCTTCAGCTCAAGTCTGCCACCTGGCGGACAGTGCTCGCTTTTTATTTCTCAACTTTTTCAAAGTACTTGCGCATTCAGTTTTTTAAAAAACCAGGTGCTCCTACAGTCTGTGAGGTTGTTGTTGTTGTTGTTAGGTGCCATCTAGTTGAGTCCGACTCATAGTGACACTATGTACAGCAGATCAAAGTACTTCCCGATTCTGTGCCAGGCACATGATCTTATGTTTTGTTGTTGTTGTTGTTGTTGTTGTTGTTGTTGTTGTTATTTGTTTTTTTAAATTATTATTTATGTTTAAGCCCATTGTTGCAGACACTGTGTCAATCCAACTGGTGGAGGGTTCTGGATAGTATTACTATTTCCACTTTATAATGAGAAAATGAGGGCTTAGGGAGAGGAAGGAATTTGCAACTACCTGGAACTACAGTTACTGTCTTTTCCTACCATTCAGCAAAACCCCAAAATACTGTCGTCTGAGTGCTCTGGGTTTCAGCCAAGCTGGCTCAGCAAGTGCCACCAAGCGAGGTCTCTCCATTGAAGATGATCACGACCAGGCCCTCTGTCATCCCGAATGTTTGCGCTTGGTGGAACTCTACTGTGCAGTGCATGTGCTGAAGTGCTTCTTGAAGGAAAAGTGACGGCTGACACGCCATTTCTACTCCTGTGTTTTAAAGTTTGATTGGTTGCTGCAATCCTTCAAACCTGAGTTTAGTTAAATATATAAAAATATAGACCACATCTCAAGACAACAAATAATCTAATACACAAGTGGGCAAAGGAACAGAACAGACAGTTCTCAAATGAAGACGTTCATGAGGCTATGAAGCACATGAAAAAATGCTCACTATCCCTAGCCATTAGGGCAATGCAAATCAAAACAACTCTGAGATTCCACCTAACTCCAGTAAGAATGGCCAAGATCAGTAGGACAAATAATAACAAATGCTGGCGAGGTTGTGGAGAAAAAGGAACCCTCTTACACTGCTGGTGGGACTGGAAATTGGTTCAACCACTTTGGAAATCAATATGGAGATACTGCAGAAAACTAAAAATAGAACTGCCATATGACCCAGCTATACCACTACTGGGAATACACCCAAAGGGAGACGAGTCATCATACCATAGAGACACCTGCAACTCCATACTCAATGCAGCACTTTTCACAATAGCAACGATATGGAACCAAGGTGCCCATCAACAGAAGAATGGATAGAAAAGTGATTGTACATATCCAAAATGGAATACTACTCAGCAATAAAAAATGAAATAATGTCATTTGCAGAAAAATGGATGGAGCTGGAGAACATCATCTTAAGTGAATGAACACAAGCTCAAAAAGAGAAATACCATATGTTCTCACTCATGTGGGAGCTGAACCTTACTTAAAGGAAGAAAAAATCCTATACATAAGTTGATATATTAAAAATGCACAATTAAACTTAGCAAAGAAGGGACAATATAAAGAGTAGAAAGAAGGAGGGAGGGGACTAGCAGAAGGAAGTGAAGATTGTAGAAGGTAGGATAAGGAGGAGAATCAATGTGGAGGGACAAAGGGGGAGAGGACGATCTCAACATAAACAACACAACTTCATGAGTACATTGGAAAAATAGGGGCGTACAACCCAAATACGCATTTGGGTTTAGTACATTTTAGCCATAAGGCTCTGTAAACCTTGTGAACTGATGAAAATATTGCCAGAAGTGATGTAATGGATGCACAATGGAAAAAGCCAAGACTGTATTACTCTGTACTCCATCATCATTTACAAATAAAGGGAGACAAATAAAATAAATAAATAAATAAAAATGCAGGCCACCAGATTCCCTCGGAATCCTCCAGATACACCCATTAATCACTTTATCAGTGCGTATACTTGGCTTTGAGGTTCTCTGTGCTGCCTGGGCATTCTTTAGTGCCAGGTGAGTCTGCCCTTCAGGGCACAGCACAGCCCTGGCTGAACTCTGTGATTGGAATCAGGCTTCCCTCTCCAACTCATTGATTCTGCCATTTGTTAGCTGCATAAACATCCCTGTGCCTCATCTTCCTTGTGGGAAGGAACTGTGCAGATTCAGTTACACAATTCACAATTCATGTAATGCACGCAGCTCCAAGCCTGCACACTGTCTGACCCTCGTAGGATGAGCTGTTGTCCTGTTACTGCTAATGAGGCCCAATGAAGGCCACATTCACGACACCAAATGTGTGCTCTGATTGGATAGGGTTTGTCTCTAAAAGGTGCTGGAAGCTTGGTGGCCCATGTGGTGGTGTTGAAGTGGTGAAACCTTTAAGGGGTGGGGCATAGTGGGAAGGAATTAGGTCATGGGGGCTCCAATTCTCATGAATGGATGAATTCTAGTCTTGTGGAGTGGGTCAGGTCTCACAGGAGTGAATCAGTTCTCATAAAAGCCGGATATTATAGGGTGAGGCCACACTCCAGGCTTGGTCTCTTCTGCACACACCAATCACTGCTGTCTCACACACTTCCACCACAGGGGTGCCACCTGCCATGAGGCCCTCCACAGAGCCAGATGCCAGTGTCATGCTCTTGAATATCCAGAACTGTGAGTTAAATCAACCTCTCTCCTTTATAAGTTACCCAGTTTCAGGTATTTTGACAGAGCAATGGGAAATGGACTAAGACAATGTGCATGTTAGAGGCACCCAGTGGAAGGGGTACTTACTTTAAATGTGTTTTTCTAGGTGACTGACTTCTAGGTGGTGTTCTATTTAAGGAGTGCCAGAAAAGTGTGTGAGCATTTTGGGTTATCTCATGAAAGGAAGCCCTATAAGCCTAAGGAGAAATGGATACAGTGTAAGCAACCACCTCACTCAATTAAGAATTGTATCTTTTTTTTTTTTTTTTTTTTTGGTACTCAGGGCTGAACCCAGGGCCTGGCGCCTGCATGCTCTGCAAGTGCTGGACCACTGAGCTGCACCTCAACCCATTTTTTTACTTTTTGAGACAGGGTCTTGCTAAATTACACAGACTGCCTCTGGTCTCGAACTTGCTATCTTACCGCCTCTGCCTCCCAAGCCACTGGGATTACAGGCTTGCGCCACCACGCCCGGCCAAGAATTGTATCTTAAGTAGACGTTTCTCTAAGGAAGAGAGACAAACAGCCAACTAACAATGAAAACATACTCAACATCACCAATTATTGTTGTTGTGGTTGTTAGGTGCCATCGAGTCAGCATCCAACTCATAGCAACCCTACGTTCAACAGGCGAAACACTACTGTCAGCTCTGCTCTGCTATTCATAGGATTTTCAATGGCTGATTGCTTTTTGGGAGTGGGTTGCCAGCTCCTTCTCCCAAGCTCCAATTATCAGAGAAATGCAAATCAAAAGCACAATGAGATATCACCTCACAACCACCAGGATGGCTAGGATAGGAGAAGAAGGAGAAGAATAAGAAGAAAAAGAAGAGGAGGAGGAGGGCTGGAAAAAGGAGGAGAAAGAAGAGAAGGATGAGGAGAAGGAAAAGGAGCAGTGTTTGTAAAATATGGAGAAATTGGAACCCCTGTGAATTGTGCATAGAAATGTAAAATGATACAGCCACTCTGGAAAACAGTATGATCCTTCCTCCACAGGTGAAAATTAAAATCAGGAATTCCACTTCTGGGGATATACCTAAAAGAACCGAGAACAAGGTCTACAGGAGACATTTGTACACCCATGTTCATCACATTATTCACAATGGCTCCAAACTGGAAGCAATCCAAGCATCCGTTGACAGATGACTAGCTAAACAACATACAACAGAATATTATTCAACCTTGAAAAGGAAAGAAATTCTGACACGGGCGAACCTTAAGGACATTATGTTAGGTGAGATAAAGCAGAAACAAAAGGACGAGTACTGTAGGACTCCTCATATAGGGGGTTCCTACAGTATTCAAATTCATTCACCAAAAAGCAGAATGGGGGCTGCAATGGCTGTGGGGAGAAGGGGAAATGGGCAGTTATTGTTTAACGGGCATTTAGTTTCGATTTCGCACGATGCATTCTGGAGACGGATGGTGGTGATGGTTGCACCATGATGTGAATGTGCTCAATGCCACTGAGTTGTACCCTTGACAGCAGTGATAATGGCCTGGCCACCATGGCACATATCTAACCTCAGCAGCTCAAGGGACAGAGGAAGGAGGATCATAAGTTCGAGGCCAGAGGCAGCCTGGGCAACTCAGTGAGACTCTATCTCAGAATAAAAATAAAAAAGAAGCTGGGGGTGCAGCTTAGTGGTGGAGCCCTTGCCTAGCATGCACGGGGCCCTAGGTTCGATGCCCTAGTATTGCAAAAAGAGAAAAAAAGATTATAATGGGCTGGGGATGCGGCTCAGTGGTAGAGAGGTTGCCAAGCATGTGTGAGGCCCCAGGCTCCACCCCTAGCACCACCACCAAAAAAAAAAAAAAAAAAAAAAAGAAAGAGGTTATAAAGCTTGGCGCAGTGGTGCATGCTTATAATCCCAATGACTTGGGAGGTAGAGGCAGGAGGATTGAAAGTTGGAGACCAGAGGCAGTCTGCGTAATTTAGAGAGACCCTGTCTCAAACAAACAAACAAACAAACAAAGTTATGATGGTAAATGTATATGTAATTTAACATAATAAATTTAAAAAAAAGAGTCGTCTTACCTAAAGTGTTGACAATATCCCTTTGAGAAATATCGCTAGGCCATCTAAAAATGGTCAAATATTTGGTCACCTACTTGGTTACAAGTTCACTTGTACGGTTGAGACATAAGTTGAGGGCTTGTTATGTTCAGCTACATTGTTTAGCTGGTGGCTTTCATTTCATGCTGTTCTCATTTACTTACAGGAATTACTTTATAAATTACTTCTTCAAAGCAACAAAATCACCTTAGGGGTAACACCCTGGTATTTCCAGCTTCAGCTGCTATTTTCAGATTCTGAGGGGAAACTGAACAAGAAGAGCACATTCCTACCTTGTAGATGCAGGACTTGGCGTTCAGGAAGAAGAGCTCGATGGTGGCATTGTCCTTCAGGTAGGAAATGCTTTCTATATAGAATCTGAAAGAGAAAAACTGCACATGAACCACCATGCCAGAGAAGATCCCCTGCTCTCTCAAGCTGTATGATTTGATGTTGTTGTTAGGTGCCATCGAGTTGGGTCTTACTCACAGCAACCCTATGTACAACAGAAGGAAACACTATGCAACACTGTGCCATGCCCAGCACTATGTCAGTGCTTCTCTGCTATTCATAGGGTTTTCAATGGCTGATTGTTTCTGGAGTGGGCTGCTATGTCCTTCTCCCATTTTTTGTGGTGCTGGGGATTGAACCCAGGTCCTCAGAGAGTGTGAAGCAACACTCTACCTACTGAGCTAAACCCCAGCGAGGCCAAAACTAAATGAAGGAAAGAAAAAGGTGTCATCAACCATTCTGCTATGATTCCTTTCTGAGGGCAAACAGGGTTTTCATGAACATTTATGGACGCTTCTCTAAAGACAATACACAATGACTGACAAGCATGTGAGAAGATGCTCACAGGGCCAATCATTAGAGAAATGCAAATCAAAACCAAGATGAAGGACCACCTCGCACCACTCTAAGACTCTCAGCTGACCCTCCACTTTCTTTTGCCTTGACTGTGCTCTGATTTTTCATATTACTTGTTTTCATTGTGCTATTTTTTTGTCCTAATCATTGTTGAGTTGCATTTTTAAAAGATAACTTCTTCTGCTAAATTGAATGGCAAGGGGAGGGGTCACGTCTCTCTCTCTCTGAAACACGTCCTCTGTGCTTTCCTGAGGGCGATGAAGTGTAACTTGATTTCCGCACACCCAGAGAGCTGTGCTAAGTGTTCTCAACACTGTGATATTAATGCATATTAAGCCAAATTAGAATTGAATTCCTACCTAGATGAAGCTTATGGATTTTCTTCCAAGATAAAACACGCTGGCATTATTTAAGTTTACATTAAATGCACTTTTACACGACTTTGGAGTTTATTACGTTCTTTAATTAGAAAATGTGTTCGCGCTGAGGATCAGCATGCTAAGGGCAGCGGAATCGGGATGGAGAAGGACTGAAACGCAGCATGCTGGAAGGAAGAACGTTCTCAGTGGCTGTGACAACACCCAGACTAGGCTAGGAGGGCACTGGCTACTTAGCTTTTGCAAACCAGATGGACCATGAGGGGGCGGAAGGCGAAGGAGGTGAAATGAGAAGAAACAATGCTGTGGTCTTCTAGGGCAGAGATACAATCTGGGACAAACATCCTTGGGAGAGAATCAAAGACCTAGGATCCAGTCCCAGCGCTGTGTGACTTAGGACAAGTAACACAACCTCCCTGGGATTCTCTTTTCTAGATTGTAAAAGGAAAGAGTGGGACTCAGTCAACGGGCTGTCATCTAAGAAGTCTACTGGTGTGTCCATATTGGGAACTAATTCAAATTAAAACAATACTGCCAATGTTGCTGTTGTCGTTAGGTGAAACAAGCCAACAGAGAATAAGGCAAACAAAATCTGTCTGTAGGCGCCGTCAAGCCCACGCCCACCAGCTGAAACCTCTTTTCAGTCGACTACATGAATCATGGGCTGGGATTTAGCTCAGTTGGTAGAGAACTGCGCTGCAGTCTCTGAGGTCCCGAGTTCAATTCCTAGCACCCCAAAAATGGGAGAAGGACCTGGCAATCTACTCCCAAGGCAATTCCGAAACAGCCATTGAAAACCCTATGAGGGTCACTATGAGTCGGATACCAACTCGAAGGCACCTAACAACAACAACATGAATCATGTCTTCTATCACTTTCCAAATGTGTCAAGACGGGGCTGTGATGACTACAACACAGATGTACTTAACTGTGTGAGTAAATCTGGTGTCACTTCAGTTATTAGTAACTTTTCTCAATCCACAGTTGTAGTGCAATGACCATTCTGCCAGGGTCTGCAATTTTGGAGGATTATAAAAGGGTCCTCGTACTTGCAAACACTGGGAATGAGTTGACTGGCTGATCCCTATGCACCCCAGCTTCACCCCCAAACACCTGTCTCCTGCACTGGAAGCCAATGTCTTAGGTTATTGGGTAGGGTCTGCAAGGGTCTCAGAGGAGCCCTAAGGCTGCACGGATTCCGGTTCTCTAAGATAGACACCTCAAGTACAGTGGCAAACTTCACATCTCCAAACACAATAAGTTAAGTGTGATTTAACATTAAAACCTAAGCTGGGTGCGGTGGCGCATGCCTGTAATCCCAGTGGCTCGGGAGGCGGAGGCAGGAGGATCGCAAGTTTGAGACCAGAGGCAGTCTGCATAACTTAGAGAGACCCTGTCTCAAAAAGTAAAAAAATGGGCTGGGGGTGCCATTCAATGGTCTGGCACTTGCATAGAATGCAAGCATGAGGCCCTGGGTTCAAACCCCAATACCACAGGAAGAAAAAAAATAAATAAAAACCTAAATCTGTATTTTTTTTTACAAAGAGCCTTTGATAAGGGGTAGTGAGAATAACAAGCTAAGCAGAAGGAAGGAAAGAAAGAGGGAAAAGAGAAGGGAGCAGAGGGAATAAATGGGATAAACATTTTGAACAGTAAGTTATTTCAGACCCTACGGATTTTGACTTGAGATGATTATTGTTGTAGTAAGGTCACTGTTAACCTCAGGGGCCACAGCTATTATTCTGGTACTAGGATGCAAGCTGGGCAGTGGCCTTTTTTTTTTAACCTTTCCCCTATTAATAGCGAGAGATGAGCAGAATAAGGTAAAGACTGGCTGTGTGGGGTCTGGGACCCCACACCCGGAAGCTTATCACACCTGCCGGATCTCTTGGCAACCTGAAGATGTGGCCCATTCGAGATGAACCTGGCTTCTGCGCCTTTGCTCAAACAATGCTCATCCCCCAGAGAACCTGCTCTACACCCCAAATCACACCTCTCCCTTCAGCCCTCAGCTCAGGATCACTCCCAAGAGGCCATTTCTACAGCCCCTGCTCACTCCGCACTTCGCGTTGCCTGCGGGCTTGTCATTTTCCGATTACTGGGATGCCTGCTCGCTAGGCTGCCAACTCCTGGAGCACCAGGACCAACCAAGCCATGTTCATTTTTGTGCCCCAAGCCCAAAACAGTGCCTGGCACAAATAGGAGCTTAGTGAGCAGCAGGGGGTGAAAATTTTGATTTTCAACTTTTCTTTTCTCCATTATCACTTGGTCAGAGACCGTACAGGACCACAAAAGGGTAAAGAAGAGGATAAGGAGGGAGAAGAAAGAACAAATGACATCTAAGATGTCACAGCTTTCAGGTATAGGATCTGATCCTCCACACACCCAGTAGTTATTAACCACTCCCCATCTCATGATCAACACAGAAAGTGGTTAAAGCAAAGCTGCTCACTAGTTTTTGTATCTATTTTGTTGTTGTTGTTTATTTATTTTCACAGTACTGGGGGGCTGAACTCAGGGTTTCCGCATGCTTTGCAAGCCTACCACAGAGCTGCACTCCAGCCCATTTTTTACTTTCTGTCTTGAGACAGAGGCTCACTAAATTACGCAGGCAGCCTCAGGCCTTGAACTTGCAATCCTCTTGCCTCTGCCTCCCACGTTGCTGGGGGATTACGGGCATGCGCCATAGTGCCTGGCACTAGTTTGTTTCTTGATACTGGAATAACAGCAGTGGCCCCCTGAGGTTTACCACATAATAATAATAAATTTTGAGTCAAAACCTGCAGGGTCTGAAATAGCTTAATTTTCCAAGTCATTCCATACGGCCTTCTCCCATTTGTTTTAGTTCTTGGGAATGAATGAGTGAAGACGTTGGATGTGTCTTGGTTTTCTCCTGAATAACGGTGTAAAGGAAACACTATCCTTTGTTCTTCTTTTCACCTCTTGAGTAATGGAAAATGAAAGCGAGGTGGCACAATTGACATTTCTTGCGACAGCATCCATTTCTACTCTGCTCTCTGCTGTCCGGCATAAGAGGCAGGGAAGGTAGTGGAAATAACAAGCATATTCTGAAATGAAGAAAAAAAAAATCCCCTCTTCTTGACAGAAACTGGAAAGTGGTTTCCTGTTAACCTTTATCACAAAGACAACAGGCTGGAAAACTGAGGCGCTCTGGGCCTGTCATGTTCTCATAACCTTGGACATTTTACCTCATCCTGAACTTTCCATCCCCGCCAGGGAACGGCTGAGGCGAAAATGCCTGTAGAAAAACAGACCTGAGACCTCTCCATTCACACCTTGGCCGAGTACCAGGGCGAAGACTTCTGGGGAAGTCAGGGGTGTTGTTGGTTTGCATACAAAACTATATTGTCTTGTCCTCTTGAACAATTTGGTTCTTTTTCCCCCTCCTAAGAGCCTTGCTCATGGTCCTCCCCTTTGGCAGTAGGTGGCGCTGTTGCATTTCCTTAACTGCCCATGTTGGGAAGAGGAGGCTTCCCCAAAAGCCTGCTCACAAAGAACATTCCAGGTGTCTGGATAAACCCAGGCAGGAGGAAGGTGGATCTTCGATTCAGAGGGTCTGCATGGGCAATTCCAAGTGTGGTTCTGTATTAACCGCATCTCTATGATGCTTTGATGTCTGGGGACTTGCTGGCCCTGGAGGGCCTGGCCGGCCTGGAGTTGGCCAATTCCCAACAGCAAGTAAGTTAACTCCTCACTGAGCATGATTCGCTCCTGTGTGAAGCCAACCAGCCCAGAGCCCAGCCTCCCACCACCTGTGTTGACTCTCACTCTCAGGGGCACTGTTCCCATGCCCTGAGCACCCTGAAGACTCGCACCAGACAACAGGGGACAGTCCCTAAGCCCATCAACTGTGGGAATCACTCAAACTAGCCAACCTCAAGCCTGTTTACCCTCCCTTGCTTGTTCCTGCCTGCAGAAGCCACTATAAAGGCACTCACTCACGTTTGCCCCACTCCCTCTCTCTGCGTCTTGACCAACTGGGGTGCTTCTCTGGGTGGCCCTGCGTCACACACGGTGTGGCTGCCCCTCCTCTTGGGAACTGTGACTAATGAACTCTCTTTTCAACAGCACCCTTAACCTGTTGGCCTCACCTTACTTGAATAATAACAAACTCTACATCTGAAAGTCGGTTCTTTGGTACATTTGGCAGGACTGAATCTTAGGGCTTCTGAGTTGAAGGAAAGAACTTTCTAGGCTGAGGGCAAACCCACCCAACATGCTCCTTGAACCCCACGAGTCATGTGGCAGTCGTGCTAGCTGAGATGACCCGCTGAGATCACCCTGTTGGCAGCAGGGGTGGGTATATGCCCCATGCCCACGCATGGGAATGGACTCGCCACTCTGTGGGCTCTGCGACCTTGGGGGCTTTCACTCCTTTAGCTTATGGACGCTTCTGACTGCAACAGATTAAACCCTCTCCAGCCAGATGACATCAGCCAGGTTTCTTCCAGCCCCCTTCTCCTCCACGTCCCTCTCACAGCCACCCCTTGGCACTTGGGAATCTCTGAATATTTACAGCAAGTGTTAATTAAATGGGCCAGTGATTTCATTTTGTAATGAACACAAATGTCACATCAGGAACACTGACTTTTAGTAGCAAAAGCGAGCGATAATAATGAGAATGATAAGCTGCGGGTTTCTCCAGCCAAGTAACTGTGAGTTTAGAATTTCAAAGGCTCGAAAGTCTTCACAGGGGACTCAGCTGAATTATGGCAAGCTCTGGTTAGCAGGGACCTCATTTCAGATCCGAGCCATCATTGTTCTTGTGAAGGACAGAAAGTAGCAACTGTTGTCTCAATCAGCAAGGGAGATGTTGACAGTCAAGTCCACAGACTTGGCTGCAAAATCCTCTCCCAGATAATAGCTTCCTGGCATATCCTCCCTGGCCTTTCTCCCTATTGTTCACTTCAGTTTAGTTTGTAAAACTCAAAGTTGAAACAGACAAACCTAACCTCTGTTTATTTTCCTACAAACAGTGCACTTGACATTTAGCGAAGAAAATTCATGCAGGAATCCCTGACGTGCAGGGATCATTCTGTGTACAAACCTAGGCCTATAAAGAGACATCGACTTTTTTGGATATGGAGCTTTAGTTTCCTTATAGTTTTTTCTTGACCTATTTCTTAAGCTTGACCCATATGAGAGAGTCATTGTTCCTAAATGTTTCGAACTCGCTTACAGCAGTCAACAGTGGCTCATGGTAGAAGGTGTTCATGGTCACCTATTGATTGGTGTGTGATAGCAGGGGAGTGGAGAGCCATGAGGCTGGGTAAGTGGGAAGACGTCAGACCATATGGGACATGCTAAAGATATTCTTCCCCCCCCCCCCCATGGATAATGGGAATTGAGAAAAAAAAATTATGAGCAAGGATCAGTTGGGAATTCTAGAAAGATGTTCAGTGGCCACATACAGGGAGACTGGCGGGGGCCAGAAGCAGAGATGAGCAAGGAGATTTCAAGTCCAGGGAAGGTTTATGAAGACCCAAGTTATAGCTAAGGGGCTGTGCTCACAGGCAAGTGATGGACACGGAGCTTTCTGAGATGCAGAAATCACAGTAAGTAGGGAGGAGGGAGAAGGGCTCAGGTGGGACGGAGCAGGTGATGTCCAGGTTGACTCCCACTGCTGGCTGGGGGCTCCATGGGCAGTGGTGCCAGTTCTAGTGATAGATAATGAACTGCCATTAAAGAGGAGTGGGTGTAACGGGGGCAATAAAGTGATGGCATCATTGGATTCAGGCTGCTTTTGTACATATATTCCTGGCTGTGGAGGGGCCGAAAGAGAGACAGAGGTGAGGACTCAGGACAGAGGACTGAGAATCTCCGGGGAAGAAAGGATATGGACAGCTATGGAGAGGGGTGAACTCACACACTGGGAGGGTAGAGGACAGAAGACAAGGCGAGGCCTCATGGACACCAAGGCTCAAGAGTGGGAACAGAGCAGAGAGTGGGGCTAAAGAGGAGGAGGGCCAGGACAGTACAGAGTCTGAGAGTCTGAGAGCTGTCAAGGCCAACGTGGTCAGTGGTGACCAGAGCCACAGGGCTGAAGTCCAGGGAGGGCGGAAGAGTGGGTACCTGTGGAATTTGGGGGCTTGAGTCCCCTAGTGACAATGAGGCATAATGGGACCAGGGCTGGAAGGACACAAACTGAGGACCTAGTGACAGGCGAGGAGGGGAGGCAGCAAGCGAGGAGATGCACATCTCTGGAGGGCACTGTCTTTGGGCAGCCGGGTGAGACAAGGTTCTGAAGGAGGCCATGGAGTAGGAGCAGCCTAACAAGTGTTGAAAAGTAAAGATGTCACATTGAAGATGAAGGTGTGCCTGACTCATGCCATGGTATTTTCAGCCACATCATATGGTTGTAAAAGCTGGACATTGAATAGGAGACAGGAAGAACTGATGCTTTTGAATTATGGTGGAGATGAATATTGAATATGCATGGACTACCAAAAGAACCAACAGATCTGTCCTAAAAGTGCAACCAGAGTGCTCCCTGGAAGGAAGGATGGTTAGACTGCATCTAATGTATTTTGGACATGCTGTGAGGAGGGACCAATCCCTGGAGAAGGACATGTTTGGGCGAGTGGCAGGTCAACAAAAAAAGGAAGAACCTGCATTAGATGGATGGACACAGTGGCTGCAACAATGGGCTTAAACATAAAAAAGATCATGTGCCTGACACAGAATTGGGGAGTGTTTTGTTCTGTTGTACATACGGTTACTATGAGTCAGACCTGTCTTGAGGGCACCTAACAACAAAGCAGAGGAAGAAGGAGGCAAGCCTCAAGGGAGCAAGCTCTTTGCAATGGCAGAAGGGGCTGAAACTGCTGTGCCCACGGTTCTGTTAGTACTGAATGATGGGGTAAGGGTGGCTCTGCCTCTGAGCCATGTGTCTGTGAGCAGGAGAGCATGCGAGTGCATGTGTGTGAGCAGCAGCTGGGTGAGGAGTCCACAAAGATGGAGGTGGACGTGATTAATTTTGTGGGTAAAGAAGTAGGAGGGTAATGAAGCTCACTTATGCTGGCTTTTGTTTTCTCTACAAGATCATGAGCAACATCACGGTCTGGGAATGATGGCTTTTGAGCAGATTGGAGTCTGCAGTGAGAAGTATAGCCATTGTGGAGGAAGACAGAGACCCCGAGCAAGCGTGCCTGGCTGAACTGGCTGGAAAGAGTGACGCTCTAGGTGAGACAGGTCACCAGCCATCATGCACCAGCCGGTACTTGGGTGGGTGAAATTTTGCAGTAGGCATGGGCCTGTGTGTTTGCTTATTTGTATGTGTACGCATGCGTGTATGTGCGTACATAGGTGCATGTGTGTGTAATTGGGTGGCAAAGCGAGATGAGGTTCAGGGCAGAGGTGGTTGGAAGGGCACACCATTAAATGGGGACTAAACTGGCAAACAAACAGGACAGGCAGGGAGGACAGGCTCTTGGAAGCTGGGGACAACGGAGAGGCACTTCCATGGGGTGGGATTTGTGTCTTTGGTTCCCTGCTCTGTCCTTGGCTCCGAGGCAGCACTAGCCGCAGTCAGTGCTCGATGAGCCCCTGTGAGCGGATGGATGGAAGCGCTGATCACAGGGAGTGCGCGGCCCTGGAGCGGCAGGGGAGACACAGCTGCAGAGCCTGCAGTTGGGATGCCGGTGGATTGGGGCTCTTCAGGCCCCGCAGTGGCTTAGCGGGATGGCAAGGGGCAAGGAGACCATGGAGTTTCCTTACAGGAGAGGGAAGAGCACAGTTCAGGGCGGAACCCCTTCCCACAAGCCCTGGGTGGAAGAAATGCTCACTAGAGGAGACTCACCTGGCTGAGGGGATGAAGCTGACTTCTACAAGTTCAAGTTCACTCTTTCTCATGTATTCGGGTTGTATTTTCCCTAATCTGTAGAAATGGTAAAATTTTTCTCCAGACTAAGAGCAAATATCTCAGTTCCTGAAGACTTCTGCTTTATCCCTGAAAACAGCCCTTCCTCAGCCAAAGGGGACTTCCCAGCAGATCTTTCGTGTCCCATAGGAGGAGCGGCCGCCAAGCTGTGTGACTCTGGTTTCCCCCTGCGCAGGGCTCACTGCCAGCGGAGCTCTGGGTTGGGTCCTTCTGGAAGAGGGCTGTGACATCACAAAGGACTGCCTTCCACAGTGCGCCCGGGGCCAGGGCTGCTGTGCACCTGTCCTTAGCACCATCTTCGCAGGTGGATGCCGGCTGGGCAGGTGCAGGCCAAATGCTCACCCTTCACACCAGGCCAGGGTGGAGCGTGAGGTGGGTCGGGGTCATCGACTTGACTTGGCTGCCTCTAGCCTTGGTGCACTGGGAGTGACGGTAGTCTCTGACGGGCAACTAGGGTGTCATTTGTCACTTACAGAGATGTGCGCCATGCGATGTAGGAGCAAGGGCAGGAGCTGGAGTTACAGCTGACTGAAGAGATGAGAGATCATCTCCGGTCCAGAACTTCCAGCAACACGCGTGGAGAATTTACCTGGCTCTCTTGGGCCCCCCGCTCTTCCTCTTTATTTAGAAGTAATAACAGCTGCTTTAAGGGTTGCTGGGAACATTAACTATCTTGATAGAGTAATCTCACCTCTTCTTTTTTCTTCTTTTCCTCTTTTCTTCTCCCCTCCCCTCCCCTTCCCTCCCCTCTTCTCTTCTCTTCCCTTCTCTTCTCTTCTCTTTTCACAGGGCTTTGAAGCCAGGCCTCACACATCCTTTGCAAATGCTCTGTGACTAAGCTGCACCCCCAGCCCATTTTGTACTTTTTGTTTGGAGACAGGCTCTCGCTAAGTTACGCAGGCTGCCTCTGGCCTCGGACTTGCCATCCTCCTGCCTCCGCCTCGTGAGTAGCTGGGGTTATAGGGGTGCACCATCCCACCTGGCATAATCTTGTCTTTTCCCTGTTTCAGCTACCTATAAAGAGCAGTCCAAAAATATCTGTCTTGCTTCTTGAGAGAGAAAATACACAAGAGCAAGCACATTCATAAGAGGGACTTTTATACCGTGTATTATTAGAAGTATTCTGTGTTATTATTACTGTTAACTTCTTACGGGGCCTGATTTATAAATTAAACTTCCTCATAGGTACATATGTATAGGAAAAAACACAGAAAGGTGTTATCTGCAGCTTTGGGCACCCACTTGGGGTCCTAGAATGCCTCCCCATGGATAAGGAGGACTATTGTAATGGACAGGTGTTTAATAATGGACAGTTCCCCTTTCTCTGGCCTTGTTCCATCTCAGATAATTAAGCCCAGAAGCCTCCTGTGATTGTTGCCAGTGTTCTGACCCAGAGGAGCTGGCAGGAACAGGTCCCTCCAGGTCCCTGGTAACCAGTCAGTGAGTCCTGGAGCTTGCCCTTCTGAAAATGTCCTGCAGCATGACACCAGATGAAGACCACTGCAGAGGACCTGCTCATTAGAGGAGACTTGCTCTGGCCCAGGGGATGGAGCAGAATTCTACAGGTTCAAGGTCATGTTCTCTCATGTATTCTGGGCTTATTTTTCCTTATCTGTTGAATGGGAGCAATTATTCCGCCAGCACTCCACACATACTGAATATGCATTACAGTGAAGGGCTATGTCAGTGCCGAATAACAGCTCGCCTGCGACAGCAGCCCAAACTGTCTGCTCTACAAACTCTTCAAACTGGTGCTAATGCAGTGAATGTTTTCCACGGTCCTCCTCTAACAAGTGGTTCTCTTCTGCTTTGCGACACAGGCTGACTGTACATGCGTCAGATTTGAAAGATACATGTTTGTGCTGGCTGAGAATGGCCACGAAGGCACCCGAGCATCACAGCATATCAAGGTGTGTGTGTGTGCCGGGCACAGTGGCTCAGGCCTCAGATCCCAGGGACTTGGGAGGCAGAGGCAGGAGGATCACAGGCTCAAGCCAGAGGCAGCCTGCACAACTTAGTGAGACCCTGTCTCAAAGTCAAAAAAGCTAAAAATGAGCTGGGGGTGCAGCTCAGTATTTAAGGCACTTGCAAAGTTTGTGCAAGGATCTGGGCTCAACCCCCAAGCACTGCAAAACAACAACAACAAACAACAACAACAACAACAGCAAAGCGGTGTGCATGTGTAAGGACCGGCTTGTGCTTCAGTTTAGAAAGATCAGGGTAGACATGGGACAAGGTCTGGGATTTAGATGAAGGTAATTTATCTTCCCCTCCTTTGGAGAAAATAGTTTGTGTGTGAGGATCTCTAGAAAGGGAACAAACAGAGAATCCTTGGGCTGAAAATCAAGGTCAAAATGTAGACTTCACCCAGCTGGAGAATCTGCCTCCTCTCCTGGAGAAACCAAATGATTGGAGTTTTGTTACCCTGCTGCTCAGCAAGTTGAACAGAGGGAACTCAGCAGACTGAGGGCACCAGGCTTCCTGACCAGTGCCAAGGTGACAGCCACCAGGGGAGGCTTCTATAAGAACTCTATAAGTAACAGCCGAGCGCGGTGGTGCACACCTGTAATCCCAGTGGCTCAGGAGGCGGAGGCAGGAGGATTGCAAGTTCAAGACCACTCAAGGCAGTCTGCGAAACTTAGCGAGACCCTGTCTCAAAAAGTAAAAAACTGGGCTGGGGGTGCAGCTCAGTGGTCCAGCACTTGCAGAGCATGCAAG
>VMDO01003220.1:0-30443 GCA_007922755.1 Pedetes capensis
AGGTACAACCAGAGTGCTCCTTGGAAGCAAAAATGGCCAAACTGCGTCTTACATATTTCGGACATGTAGTCAGGAGAGAACAATCCCTGGAGAAGGACATCATGTTTGGAAGAGTGGCAGGTCAACGGAAAAGAGGAAAACCCTCCACCAGATGGATTGACACAGTGTCTGCAACAATGGGCTTAAACATAAATAAGATAGGTTTGCCTGGCACAGAATCGGCAAGTGTTTCGATCTGCTGTAAATAGGGTCGCTATGAGTCGGACTCGACTCGACGGCACCTAACAACAACAACAACAAGAATGTAAATCAGATCTTGTCATTGTCCTCCTCACAGCCCACCAGTGACTCCCCACTGCATTTAGAGTACACCTGACCCCAAGGGGATCCTGTGTTATTTCACCCTGGCTTCCCAGGCCGCTTTCACATCATTCCATTCCAGCCCACTGGCAACTTCTATCTTCCTCAAACACATGCTGCATTTTTGCCTTGAGGACTTTGGTCTTGCTGTTTCCTCTCCCAGGAATACAGTTTCTATGGCTCTTTTCATGCCTGGCTTCTTCTCATCCCATGGTTCTTAGTCAAATACCATTTCCTCAGAAAGGTCTTCCTAGCCACCTTATTCTACCCATCCTCCCATTGCTCTTTATTAAATCATCCTGATTATTTCCTTCATAAAGCCTGCCACCATTTCCAATCACATGGGTTTACAATGTAAATTCAAAATGGGGATATACTTCCTCTATCTTATTTTCTACTACATCTTCAGGGTCTAGAAAAGTACCTGGTATGTTCTAACCCACTGAATGTTCTGAGATGCCAAATCACATGAAAAAGAATCATCAGTTCATGTTCCAGAACCGGTTTATTTTGAAACATGCAAATCTAATATTAGAAGAAGCAGGAACCCACTGTTAATTCCCTTGACTCTTCCCAGAATGTGGCAATCTGCATGAGTATCATTTTCCAAAATAAGAGAATGTCTTTGGAAAAAAAAAAAAAAGAAAGAAAGAAAGAAAAGAAAACTCAGACACACCAGAACACTCTGTGCAGCTTTTTCATTATAAGTAAGACAAGGTTCACGAGAGTAAGCATCAGTGCTTGATTCTTTAGAAGTTGAAAATTAGATCAAATGAATTGGAGGACAACTACATCTTGTGTTAATGTTTTCTACCCCGGAATGAGGAAAATGAGATGATGTGAGCCATAACTCCATTTAAAAATGAAACTTTGTATTTCTATTTGCTGCCACGTTAAAGCACACTGTTTCTCATTTTAGGTTTTTCATGTTGGTAAATGTTGCAGTACTTTACATTCATTAGGCTCAGGCCCATTTACTATTGTGCAAGACAAGCACTGATATATTGTCCCTACAAAGCATAATTTCTAAATTACAGAGTAAACAAATGAGAATAAACCAGGAACCCATGTCTCACAAACTTTACCCTAATGTGTAAAATAAATAAATAAATAAATAAATAAATAAATAAGAATAAGAATAAGAAAGATTTAGGTTAAAATTCCCCTCTCTTAAAAGGTACAATTTATGAACAGTCTATTATGTTCTTGTTGTTCTTGTTGTTAGATGCCATGGAGCCAAGTCCAACTCATAGGGTTTTCAGTGCGTGGTCATTTTGGGATTGCTCCCATTTTTGCGGTGCTGAGGATTGAACCTGGGTCATCAGAAAGTACAGAGCACCACTCTATCAACTAAGCTAAACTCCAGCTCTCATGTTCTTATTATGTCAAATAAACTAATCTTTCAAGAATACTTTGGATATCTGACTCTAATTCATAATACACAAAAATACTTCAAGAATAAATCTGGACTAATCAGATTTGGTCTACCTTTTGAAATGTATAATGCATAAGAATGCAGTGGATTAATTTTGCTAGGAACCTTGTGATGATTTCTGATTAGCTGATTACAGAAATTAGCAGCAAAGCCAAAATACAGTAAAAACTCACAATGAGATGACAATGAACAGGTATCTTTAAATTTATAATTGCCCTTGGATCTATCTAATTTCACTTTAAGTTATGAAGCATAATTGAGACAAATGGTTACAATGAGCAGGTATCAGATATGACAAGTAGCTGGCTGTGATCATTTTGTTGCACTCTTTCCACTCAAAGACTTTTTCTGCCAACATTTTTCCTATGATGGCTATTAAATTTTATAGGATTTTTCCCACCATTAGCTGTAGTAGATTTGCATGTTAAATGCTCACAACAAATGAAAACCATGATTCCACTATTTCATAGGGTGAAAGCCATGGTTACTGCTATTCCCAATGGAGAACAAATCTAAAAAGAATCAAATGATTCCTCCTCCTTGTATGATACCTATATAAACTCCATGGGAAAGCTTATTTACTTTGCAGCTCTTCTATTTTGAAACAAGATAGATTTTTGAACATGTAAGAAAACTGCAGATTCCACCATAAGCCAAGCAGAAGACACCTCAAATGTTATTTTTGTCTAGACTCTTTGTTTACAATTAAATATAATTCTCCCTCAAGTACATTTAACTGAAAAGTTATTCTTTCATAGAGATAGAGAAGAAAGGCTTGATAGCTACTTATGTTTTTTGTTTATTTTTTTGATGAAAAATAATATGACAGAACTCTCCAGGGCTTGTGTCTAAAGCAACACTAAATTATGGAAACAGGGAAGATGGATATGTAGGATTTCTTAGTCAATTTTTTCCTCCAAGAAAATTCAACAACTTGTTCCAAAAATTTGGGGATTTATTGTCCTAGATTATTATTATGGATTATTTATAAGTAAATAGTTGTATATGGTCATATGTTGTTGTTGTTAGGTGCTGTCAAGTCAGCATCCGACTCATAGTGACCCTGTGGTACAACAGGCGAAACACTATTATCAGTGTTTCTCTGCTGTTCATAGGGTTTTCAATGGCAGATTGTTTTTTGGGAGTAGGATGCTGGGTCCTTCTCCCAAGCCTACAGCACCTGGTATTCCCAGGCAGTCTCCCATGCAAGTACTAACCAGGCCTGGCCCTGCTTAGCTTCCGAAATCTGACAGGATCGGATGCCACAGAGCTACGGCTGCAGGTACATGGTCATACAGATCTTGCAAAACAAGATATAAGAAGAATAAACATATGGTTCTACAAAATTATTAAAATATACAACTGCTTTGTCATTCTAGAGCTTTTTGATTTGGTTCAGCTTGCTCATCACCTCTCTACCACTGATATTTTCCAAGGCACCATCCCCTTCACCTAGAATAGCAATTAAATGTCATGACTTTCACATTCTATCCAACAAATGCCTTCTCAAGAACTCAGCTGTTGTGAGCATGCTTCAGAATTGAAAGAACCTCTATAGTTACAACAACCAATGTTCAAACAGCTGAATTTTCATTTTAAATTTAGCCTCTCTCTGATGTGTGTTTGAGTTTTCTCTTGTTTCCCCTGCATATATTTATGTAAGTGACCTAAGATTTCTGAACCATAATTGGCCCCACATATGAGTATGAACTGGCTTAAAATTATAAGCAATATCTCATTAAAAGAACACCCGTGTAAACTGCACAGGTAAGTATTTTGGAATTGGTAATTTAAAAGTCATTTTGCCATCTCTTTCTTCTCTACTTCCTCTTGTCCCCTTCCCCTAATACCCACCAAAAGCAGAATCAGGGGAACAGTGTTTGCGTTTGGTAAGGGAAAATGAAAATGAAATTCGTTCACCCATTTAGTAGTTTTTTATTTGTTCACCATCTGATTTTATCTCTACAGACAGAAATTTGAGACTTGTCTCTATAGTTTTCTCAAAGTTTCCCAAACTTTCAGAAAGTACACAAACTCCCATATATGAAGGGAAACAATATATGTGCAGTCAGCAGCCCTTAATCACAAATTCCTGTTTAGTGATAACCATTAGGCTGATAGGCATAGGTTCTCTGACTACACATAAACATATATACACCAGGTTGAAATATTCAGCAATCCAAAATGAAAATATCATGGGCTATGAGTGTTGGTATACAACTAACTGTGCTACCATGGACAAGTCATTTCACTTTGCTCTGATTCAACGGCCACACCTTAGAAATTAAAGATGATCTTTATAGCCCTATGATTTTATTGTCCTCGACCGGAGAAATGGGTCAAACAGCTGAGATGATAATTCTCTTTATTTCAGCAGTAAGTTCACAGTCCTAAGATTGATTCTACCTCTATTTAGTCTTTCCTATTATTCTTTCTGGATGTATTATCTTTCAAAATAATTCAGGAAGCTTGCCATAACACAGTTTCTATAAGGTCAATGCAACCTATATGTCCTTGTAAAAAGTTCCCTTTTCTTGCCTTGTATAAATATTCAGGCTAAAATCATTTTAACTACTGTTTTACCTCAACATTTTTTGAAATGCAATACTGAGTGTTTTGTTATTATGATGGGAAGTTATCTACAACTCTAGGTTTATCTCAGACAATGCTGTGAAAACACTGATGCTATTGAAAATAGAATCTGCTTCACTGCTATTTTCAGTTTATCTAATGAACATGGAGGAAAGACTCAGATCCAGCAAAGAAAAGGTCATAAGCTAGAATTATAAGAGGACTATTTGCTACAAATTTTAAAGATGCAGTTTGGTTAAGGACATTAAGTAGGAATGTCAAATCTACCTAAGATATTTAAACACACTACAGTCTTTCAAACAATGAGTAGTTTCTGATGTTAGCTTCCTTACAGTGTTTCACACATTAACACAGTAAGTTACAATTACGTATAGATATACAGAATTGTGTGTTTACTAGCCAAACCATAACACAGAATTTTATTGATGTTATATGACATTGACTGAATTGCTGCTAACCCCCTAAAAGATCATGCTGGCAACAACACTGGTCCCAGGCATCAAATCCCCAAGTATTGGTTCATTTTGTTTAAGGCATCACACACTGTGTTCAAATCACTGCGGAGATCCTGCACCACGTTTTCAATACTTCTGGTGTCTTTCAGAATTTCAATACTCTGTGTGTAGGGATTGAAGTATACGGAGAAGGGACGGATAATTGACTTTGCAAAATCCCTGCAGAAATAGAAGGGTAGGTGATTAACCCCCATTGGTACAAGAGACAGACAGAAGGAAGGAACAGAGTCAGAAAAATTAAGTTATTTTCTATGGATATAGAAAAGCAAGTTTACCTCATCTTTTCTTTGGCTTCTTCAAAACTTTCTGAAACGAAGTAGGCTTCCTGGAAGGTGGTGATAAGGCATTCCTGTAAGCAGGTTGTCTTTGGGTCAAAGTCTTTCACACATGCCTTGTCAGAAAGAGCATGCTGCAAAACATACCACAAAACCCTTTACACTCCATCATCAGACTTCCAAAGTTCCATGACATCATATTTCTATAACACGTTTAATAGTTCAGTAATCCTACAGAACTGTTCAGTTACTAATCTACCATGAAATATAGAAATCTCCCCTGTGCAGGGTAAATTGGGTGTTAGGGATTTTTTGTTGTTGTTGTTTATTTGTTTTGCTTTTTTAAGACTCTTAGATGCTGAGGGGGGAAATCGGATTATGGTATTGTTTTATTCATTATTAGCTAAATACTTGCTGAAGGATAATTCCAAGCTATACCCCAACAGAAATGGAATTTTAAATCTATGCTATGAATAGAAGCAGGTACAACATAAATATGCTCCTAAATTTGTTGCTATAAGCAATGCACTGAAATCTCACTTAAATGGCAGAAGTAATAATTACCTGCATGGAGAGGTAATTGGGACTCTCATTGAGGACTCATTGTGAGACATTTTGCGGCCAGATACTATGTATCAACAGTGTCTTGAGTGGGCCTGTATATTTGAGGATGCTTACAAAGCATTCATTTACCTTCCATCAAGTACAGCAAAGCAACATATGGCAGATAAATATTGCCAGTTGGGGAAAGAAAAAAAAGAACTAATATTAATAGTTCTGCCCAAAGCTGGCATTAGAAAAACAAGAAAGTCAATGTGGTTACTCTTTGAACAGTCATTAGCTCCATTCACCTCACTGCATGACTGTCACTAAGAATAGCAAGGAATCATGAAAGACTCTATCCTTGAGATAAATTCTGTGATGTTAGAAGTTAGTGGTCATTTCTTGCCTTGTACCACCTGCCTCTTGTTAGATTCTAGATAGATGGTTCTGAAATGTGATATACTTAAGAATCATTGAGGAATTTCTGAAAATGCAGATACCTAAGCCTCAATTTTATTTATTAGGTCTGGCTGAAAACCCAGAAATCTGCATTTTAAAGGGATCCAGGGTGACTCTGACCTTAGTGGTGGTAACTATATTTTTTAATTGGAAATTTTTAATGTACATCTTAATATGATTCATTTTGACATGCTTTTTATTGTGACATTTCCATATATGCATTTTGATAAACATTATTCTTATAGGTTACCCCTTACCCTCCCCTATGCTTCCCCCCTCCCACCCTTCCCATCTAAGTTTCCCATCTAAGTCTTCTCTATCTTTTACTTAGTAGTATTTTTCTATATGTCCTTGGGTTCCGGTTCTGTGTGGTAACTACATTTTGAAAACCACTCCTATAGATTCTGTTCTTAATTGAAGGGGTAAATTCATTGGGAGAGGGAAGAAAAGGATAGCAGAAACTGCCTTGAGCTGAGAGTTAGAAAACTAAGGCTGTAGTCTGGGTGTTGCTGTGTCTAACTGGGTAATTTGACAGATTATTTAATCTTTCAAAGCCTCCATCCCCTCAACTCTAAGTAACAGGTTTGGGCTGGATGATTCTATAATCACTGTCTAATCCAGACTCTGGATTCCACCGAAAGTACTTTCCTGCCTTCTCAATCTCTAACAACTAAGAGTTCCTGGAAAAATCCCCAAAACCCTCTTTTGACCAATATTTTTGGTGCATTCCTCCAACAATTTCAAAATGCATGTAACAATTTATAGCCCTCTGCAAAGAAAACTGTGGTTCCCTAAATTTGAAAAGGCAATGGAAAACCAGGACTAAAATGTAAGAGAAGGGACACATGGGGCTACCTTGCATGTGATTTGCTTTCCTGGAAAGTTCTATATTGTCCAGATCAATGCATACATGAATCATGGAATATAGGGGGCCTCTTAGAGTGAACTCCTTTTTTTTTTCCACGGAAAAAACTTCATTAGAAAGCAGAAGGTCACTACACCTGCAAATGCATTTGTGCTAAATTCAATGTGATGCAATGAACATCGGGGGATTTGGGTTCCACATGACCAATAATTCTGTCCACATTTTAAAGAGTACATCACAGATTCAAAGAACAAAACGCCATTTGGTAAGAGCTGTGGCTCCTGTACAAAAAAGAATTGGTTTCCTATTGGCTCACCATGGTTTTCAGAATTAGAAGTTGCTCTCTTTGCAGCCGTACACTGGGGTTACATTTAGCTGCAGTGAGTGGCTCAAACTGTCCATTCATCCTATCAGTGCGTGGAAGGAAGGACACTGGCTGACTTAATGTCCTCAGTCTTTCTACTCTCTCATCCCTGCATCAGGGGCACAAACAGAGTGGTAGCAGAACAGGCTAGAACATTTAAGCCATGGCTCTCCTGGGACACCCCTGCTCAGCCAAAGACTTTTCACTGGGTCAAGAACAAGCAGAAAAGAAAGTGAAATTCCTTTGCTTGAGTCTCCAGTGCTTCTATAGGACATTAGCAACCTTAGCCCTCACTGTGCCTAGAGGGAGCCTCCACATTGTGTATATGTATGCAATAAGAGAGACTGAAATCATTGTGAATTCAGAGAAATTTCTCATGTGCTAATTCTACTGGATATTCAGATGACCACATATTTCAACAGAGAAAGGGGATTACAGTAGATCAAGAAAAGACCCAGAGGATAGGGTGACCTGCCTCAGACTTTAAAAAAAATCAATGGATTCACAACACATACTTTGAGGGAAAGACTTCTAATACAAATTGCACCTGCTTGGTATAATATTTAAATGAAAATTTGGAAATTGACTTTTTAAGTATTCACAACAGCAGTGTATTCTGCAGAAGCTGTTGAATATGATATGCTAGTTACCTGACAGGGACTTCTCTACCCAAAGAGTACAGGATGAATCCTACTCCTGTCTGTTAATTAATGCATATGGGGATAATAACAGTGTCTGTGGATTAGCCTGGAGAATAACAAGAACCCAGAGTTGAGGGAGCAGCCAGTGAATGAGGTCAACAAATGAGGAGGTGTTCACACCTATAAATGGTCTCACTTACCTGCCAATGAGCTCTCCTTTATGATGACTGCCAGGAACCTCTATGCCATCTCCATCTCTGAATATTACCATGTGGCCCATGGTAGCACCCACATCTCCCTTGACTAAAATCCACTGCCCAAAAGACAGTTGGCTTTTCGACTCATATGCATGAGTCTCTGTAAGGCCCCTTAGTTTGAGGGAGCTGTTATGCCCTCTCCTCCATGTTCATGGTGGGTTCTCTATAAACATTGAGCAAAACTACTTGGTATCCCTGGGAGACACTGTAGTGAATCCTTCTTGAAGCGTTAGCCATTTGGAATCCTAAAGCCTGCATGAATTTATCCAGCTTCCTGCAAAGAGATGCTTTATAATACTGACAAAATCTGGCTGTGTTTTACTCTTAAGCCATTGCAAAACTATAGGAATGCTTGGGATCCCCTTATCCTATTTGAATACTCTCTGAGAGTATTTTGGATTTACCTATAGTGCTAAAGACAAAGGCACAGGGCTAGGATCAGGAGGCCTAGGTTTTCAATGTGGCTGTCTCAAAGTCTAGATCTATGATATCAAATGGGTGAAACTATCTCAGGCTGGGCTGCAGTTTCCACTTTAATAACCTGAAAAGACCGCCTCGCGTGAATTCTAAGGCTTTCCTTGCAATAGGATTTTAACAGGGGTTGTAAATACATAGCACTTACACCACCATCCCATCCCTTCCCACCCCTCCAGCTAGTATAAATTGACAAAAGAAGCCTTTCCAACTGGGCCTAGAGATGGCCTTACCACCCTTCCCCACACATGTGGCCATTACCAGTTAATTTGCTTTAGCAAATAAAGACTCATTTTCCATTCCAACCTTTTAAACTATAAAAAAGTCTGTCTCTCTCTCTCTCTCTGTCCCTCTCTGACTCTCCCTCCACCCTCTTTTTTTTTCTTGTACTGGGGACTTGAACCTGGGGCCTCACGCCTTTTGTAAGGATTCAACCACTGAGTCATAGTCCCCTTTTTTACTTTGTATTTTGAGACAGGGTCTGGTTAAGTTACAAAAGCTGACTCTGGCCTCCAACCTGGAATCCTCCTGCCTCTGCCTCTGCCTTCCAAGGTGCTGGGATTTAAGATGTGTACCACCTTGCCCAGCTTAAAAATTTCTTTTCAACATCGAAAATTTCCCAGAACCTAATTAAGAGTATAGATCTTTAAGTTAGAGAATTGAAGTTCAGCCAGGCAGGGTAGTGCACACCTGTAATCCCAGCACTCTGGAGGCCAAGGCAGTAGGATCACTGCAAGTTCAAGGCCAGCACGAGCTACATAGTGAGTTCCAGGACAACCTCAGCTGCAGAGTGAGACAAAAAACAAACAAGAGAAAGAGAAAGAGAAAGAGAAAGAGAAAGAAAGGAAGGAAGGAAGAAAGGAAGGAAGAAAATAAAAGGAAGGAGAAAAAAGAAGAGAAGGAAAGAGAAGAGAACTGAGGTTCAAATAGGGCTTTTATCCCTTCCTAACTATGTGCTTTGGGCACCTGGTTTCTCCATCTCTATAAGCCTATTCTAGTATTCATTTGGAAAATGGGGAAACTGTTGCTGTTAGGAGCCATTGGGTTACATGTGATTCATAATGACCCTCACAGGATTTTCAATGGCTGATTGTTTTGGGATTGCTTTTAGGAGTGGACTGCCATGTCCTCCTCTCGTTGTTGTTGTTGTTGTTGGGTGCCGTCGAGTCAGTATCCGACTCATAGCGACCCTCTGTACAACAGGGGAAACACTAATGTCAGTGCTTCTCTGCTGTTCGTAGGGTTTTCAATGGCAGATTGATTTTTGGGAGGGGGTTGCCAGGTCCTTCTCCCAAGCCTACAGCTTCTGGTGTTCCCAGGCGGTCTACCATCCAGGTACTAACCAGGCCCGACCCTGCTTAGCTTCAGAGATCTGACGGGATCGGATGCCACAGGGCTACAGCTGCAGGCCGTCCTCCTCTCAGGTCCTCACAGAGAACAAAGCAGCACTATACCAGCTGAGCTAAACCCTAGCCCATTGTCATCTTGAAATCTTTATCAGGCCAACTGAAAAGTTCCCATTGTACGTTTTCTCTACAAATTTTAGGTTAGGTGCCACCAAGTTGGTATCCAACTCATAGTGACCCTCACAGGGTTTTCAATGGCAGCCGACTGTTTCGGGATTGCCTTGGGAGTGGATTGCCAGGTCCTTCTCCCATTTATGTGGTGCTGGGAATTGAACTCGGGACCTCAGAGACTGCAGCGCAGTGCTCTACCAACTGAGCTAAATCCCAGCTCCACAAATTCTAGAGCACTTACTATTTGTGTTACAAATTGAACAATCCAAAATCCAAAAATCCAAAATGCTTGAAAGTCCAAAACTTTGAGTGCTGACACACCACCACAAGTTTGATGGTTTAATGTACACAAACTGTGTTTCATGTTCAAAATTATAAGAATATCATATAAACTTAATTTCAGGCTATGTGTATAAGGTATATACAAAATATAAAAGAATTTTATGTTTATACTTGGGCTCCATCCCCAAAATATCTCATTATATGTCAAATATTCAAAAATTGAAAAAAAATCAGAAATCTGAAACACTTCTGATCCCAAGCATTTGGTATGAGGGATACTCAATACAAAATACATAGACAAAAGTCTATGATCACAATAAACTTATAGATTGTGGTGAGACACAGATCATCCCTAAATTCCAGTGACTCAAAAATTTTTTCTCTGTTATGCCACATGTCTATCACTGGTTATGAGCAAAAGGGAGCATTCTCCTTTAGCTAGACATTTAGGGGCTTAGGACAGGGATGACTTCAATAGCTTTTAGTTGTGGCCCATGTGGCCTTCTTGCTCAGCAGAGCAGTGTAGAGAGCTGGAAATTTCTACAAGCTTGTCATCAGAATTAAATGAGATAGCAGAATTAAATGCCTGGCATAGAAAGTGTTCAATATACTTAGTTATGGCTAATTCAGCACAGAGAAGATGCCTGGAGTCCATACATGTTCAGCCACATCTTTCATGATGTACACAGCCCTTCTCCTCCAGGAGCCTGGAACCCATGGAGGAAGAAAGATGGCCCCCGCTATCGGGCTTCCCCAGGTCCCAAATCGCAATAGTTCCTGCCCTGGCTCATCAGCTAGAAATCTTCCTTCCTCTCAGACACCTCCCCTCTTTTTGCAATGACACAGAATTATTATCTCAACTATTCTACATGTCAACCCTGTGATCCTCACTCTCTATATTAGGACTAGTTAAAGTATGAAAAAAAATCAAGTGTGAAGTCAAGTTTATGAGTAGTTCGGGCCCTAGATTCTAAATAAGAATTTGCAAACACTCCTACACTCACACCAAAATCATCTTTTCCCACATCAGGACAACAACAAATAGATGTATTTGTGTACATGTACATGAACTATGTGTGCGTGTGTGTAATGTTTTTTGAACTTCCCTCACATGCTCGTCCTGCTAACCGGACCCAACAAGCCATTGATATCCCTATTGCCAAATTAGGCAAAGATGCATCACACTTATTTTTTAGGTTTTATCAGTTTGAACAAGCTACATGGATAAAGGAACAACCTCCTTCTTCAAGCAACATCTTTGTACAGGCCAAAAACACAGTTTGGGAGTTTCCAGGTCTCAATTCTCTAGTATTTGCTTTGGCATTACTAACAGTGCTAAATTCATGAAAGGAAGGGGAAGAAGAGTGGAAGTATGAGCCCTCCAAAGTAAAGGTGAGGGAGCTCAGCAGCCATGAGGCCTAACTCAAGAAACACCACTGACCTCCAGGTGACCCCAGAGAACCTGCAAGCCCCTTGAGGCTCTTCTCCACAGCCTGGCAGGAATTCCGACCACCTCCCAGAGTCGCTGAAAGTGGCAGTAAATACAAATGACCATAATAAATAGAAAGCTGTTCTGAGAATGTTGATTAATAGTTACAGAAAGGCAACACAATAAATTTACCATGCAAGGACTTCATAAAACTAAAGCCAAAAAATAATAATTAAATTTTCTCAAACCACCAATAGCGAAAAAACCTGAAAATTGAAAAACAAGTAATATTCCAGCAACTACTGTGGGGTACCCCGACAGGTCTGTCAGTTGGCCATATGGTGCAGGCTTGTGTGATGGTGTGGTGATGAAAGCTATGCCACCAGTACTACAGATACCAGCAGAGTCACCCACACTGGAGAGGTGTCAGCTGAGCTTCCAGGCTGAGACAGGCTAGGAAGAAGGACATGGCTAACCCACTCCCAAAAGAATTAGCCGTTGAAAACACTATGAATAGCAGAGAAACACTGTGAGATATAGTGCTGGAAAATGAGACCCCAGGTTGGAAAGCACTCGAAAGATGACTAGGGAAAAGTTGCCTCCTCAAAGTAGAGTTGAACTTGATGATGAGAATGGAGTATAGATCCAGTGACCTCCATTTGCTGATGTGGCATGACTCAAAATGAGAAAGAACAACTGTAAATATCCATTAGTAATTGGAATATGGAATGTACATAATATGAATCTAGGAAAATTTGAAATCATCAAAAGGGAAATGCAGCACATAAACATTGACATTCTAGGCATCAGTGAGCTAAAATAGATTGGCATAGGCCATTTTGAATCAGATAATCATATGGTCTACTCTCCTGGGAATGACATCTTAAAGAGAAATGGAGTTGTATTCATCATCAAAACAGACATCTCAAGATCTGTCCTGAAGTACAATGCTGTCAGTGATAGAATAATATCCATATGCCTACAAAGAAGGCCAGTTAATATGACTATTATTCAAATTTACACACCTATCACTAAGGCCACAAATGAAGACAGGGAAGATTTTTACCAACTTTAGCAATCTGAAATAGATCAAATGTGTAATCAGGATTTACTGATAATTACTGGTGAGTAGAATGCAAAAGATGGAAACAAAGAAGGCTCAGTAGTTGGAAAGTATGGTCTTAGTGACAGAAATGATGCTGGAGATCACATGAAAGAATTTTGCCAGATGAATGACCATTTTTTGACCAACACAAATGGCAATTATACACATGGAATTCACCAGATGGAACATACAGGAACCAAACTGACTACATTTGTGGAAAGAGATGATGGAAATGCTCAATATCGTAAGTCAGAACAAAATCAGGTACTGATTGTGGACCACACCATCAACTGAAGAAAATTAGAACAAGTGTATGAGAACCAAGGTATGACCTTGAGTATATTCCTGGGTTTAGAGACCACCTCAAGAACAGGTTTGATGCATTAGACACTAATGATGGAAGACCAGACAAGTTGTGGCATGACATCAAAGACATTATTCATGAAGAAAGCAAAAAGTTATTTAAAAGACAGGAAAAAAAGAAAAGACCAAATTACATGTCAAAAGAGGCTCTGAAACTTGACCTTGAGTGGGAAGCAGCTAAAGTAAGAAGAATACATGATGAAGCTAAAGAGCTAAACAGAAGATTTCAAAGGGCAGCTCAAGAAGTCAAAATCAAATATTACAGTGATAGGTGCAAAGACCTGGAGATAGAAAGTCAAAAGAGAAAAACACACTCTATTTTTCTCATGCTTAATAAATTGAAGAAAAAATTCAAGCCTCAAGTGGTAATAATGAAGAATTCTATAGGGAAAATAATAAATGATGCAGGAAACATCAAAAGAACATAGAAGGAATACATGGAGTCATTATAACAAAAGGAATTGTTGGATGATCAACCATTTCAAGGGTTTGCATATGATCCCAATGTACTGAAGGAAGAAGTGGAAGCTGCCTTGAAGGCATTGATGAAACACAAGGCTCCAGGAATTGATGGAATACCAATAGAGATGTTTCAAGAAACAGATGTAGCACTGGAGGTGTTCACTTATCTATGTCAAAATATTTGGAAAACATCTACTGGGCCAACTGACTGGAAAGATTCATATTTGTGCTTATTTCCAAGAAAGGGGATCCAACCAAATGCAGAAATCATGAAACAATATCATTTATATCATACTCAAATAAAAGCTTGCTAAAGATCATTCGCCTGCAGCCGTATCCCTGTGGAATCCGATCCCGTCAGATCTCAGAAGCTAAGCAGGGTCAGGCCTGGTTAGTACCTAGATGGGAGACCACCTGGGAACACCAGGTGCTGTAGGCTTGGGAGAAGGACCTGGCAACCCCCTCCCAAAAATCAATCTGCCATTGAAAACCCTATGAACAGCAGAGAAGCACTGACAATAGTGTTTCCCCTGTTGTACAGAGGGTCGCTATGAGTCGGATACCGACTCAACGGCACCTAACAACAACAACAACAAAGATCATTCAAAAGTGACTGCAGTAGTATACACATATGGAACTGCTAGAAAATCAAGCCAGAATCAGAAGAGGTTGTAGAACCAGGGACATCATTGCTTCAGATGAATATTAGCCAAAAGCATAGAATAACAGAAAGATGTCTATTTATGTTTTATTGAATATGCAAAGGCATTTGACTGTGTGGATCACAACAAATTATGGATATCACTATGAAAAGTGGGAACACCAGAGCACTTAATTTTACTCATGAGGAATCTGTACATGGACCAGGAGGCAGTCGTTTGAACAGAACAAGGGAACACTGCCATTTAAAATTGAGAAAGCTATGCATCCGGGTTGTATTCTTTCACTGTACCTCTTCAACTCTATGCTGAAGAAATAATCCAAGAAGCTGGACTTTATGAAGAAGAATAAGGCACCATGATTGGAGGAAGACTCACTAACAATTTGCATTATGCAAATGACACAATTTTACTTGCTGAAAGTGAAAAGGATTTGAAACACTTACTGATGAAGATCAAAGAACACAGCCTTCATATAGATTACACCTCCATATCAACAAAACAAAAATCCTTAAAACCTGGTCTGTAAGCAACTTCATGATAAATGGAGAAAAGATTGAAGTTGTCTAATATTTTGCTCTACTTGGTTCTATAATCAACACCCACGGAAGCAGTAGTCAAGAAATCAAAAGATACCTTGCATTGGGAAAAACTGTTGCAAAAGACCTCTTTAAAGTGTTGAAAAGTAAATATGTCACATTGAAGATGAAAGTAAGCCTGACTCGTGCCATCATTTTTTCAGTCACATCACATGGTTGTGGAAGTTGGACATTGAATAAGTAAGACAGGAAAAGAATTGATGCTCTTGAATTATGGTGCTGGAGATGAATATTGAATGTACCATGAACTATCAAACGAACCAACAGATCTGTCCTAGAAGAAGTACAACAAGAGTGCTCCTTGGAAGGAGGGATGGCTAGGCTGTATCTTATATATTTTGGTCATGTAGTCAGGAGGGTCCAATCCCTGGAGAAGTACATCATGTTTGAGAGAGTGGTGGGTCTACAAATAAAAGGAAGACCCTCAAGTAGATGGATTGACACTGTGTCTGCAACAATGGGCTTAAAGATAAAAAAGACTGTGTGCCTGGCACAGAAATGGGGAGTGTTTTTTTCTGTTGTGCATAGGGTTGCTATGGGTTGGACCTGACTCGACAGCACCTAACAACTATGGAATATGTACTAAGGCATTTACAAATAAAATAAAATAAAATAAAATAATAAAATAATCTGTGCTTTGAAGGAAATAAAGAACAAGACCCTTACCCATGAAGTAGAAATTGCCTTTTGCTTTATAGATTCATTGTACTTTTTAGCTAACACTCACAATTCATTGATTAATGATCATTTCCTTACCACCTAATGTGAACAAACTTCACTATTGCTTCTCCAAGAGAACTGGAAGCAACAATGACTCACAATCCTCTTCTTACAACTTTCCCACTAGACTTCATGTTCCTTTAAATCTTGGACCATCAATTTTGTGTTGAATAAAAGAATTGAATAAGCAACCAAATAAATATAATAGGTAGCTTTATATAGTTAGATCAATTCTATGGTAGATCAATTCTATGGTAGAGAGAAAAAAATGTAAAATGAAAGACACATACTAGACTGTGGGTAAGTAGAAATTATCTAATTTTCAACCCTTTTTTTTGTGTGTGTGGTACTGGGGGTTGAACCCAGGGCCTCGCACTTGCATGCTCTGCACCCTCAGCCCATTTTTTTTTTTTTTTTACTTTTTTTGAGACAAGGTCTCACTAAGTTACACAGACTGCCTCTGATCTCCAACTTGTGATCCTCCTGCCTCCACCTCCCCAGCCGCTGGGATTACAGGCATGCGCCACCGTGCCTGGCTCAACCCTTATTTTTTTTAAGGTCATTTTTCCAGATGACTTAGCTCCTGATTAACTGTTTTCTGCAATGATGAGAGGTATGGAAAATCCCCACATTAACACACTTTTGGAGATCCTGCCACTATATCACAGAACAGAACATTAGAACAAAAGAAAGAACAAACATTGCTAAGAACAAACAAAACTTGCTGTCATGGTTATCAGATTTATGTTAGCTTTTATAAGCTTTTCCATATTTATTTTATTTCTGTATTTAAAGATAGAAATAAGCATTGTCAGTAAAGAGGAGGTATGAAAGTCATCCTCTAAACTATATATACACCACTAGGAAGTACTTGGTCAGCTCTGAAGAGCAACATCTGTGCTTCAGGAAAATGTAACCTCTTGTACCACAAACTTTAGAGGTATTCTGCTCAGGAGAGAAGGTGAATTGTGGTGATTTACGTAAAAGTTATAAAGACTATACCAAAGTCTCCAGAAATTTAGCTCAGTCCTACATGTAGACAGCAGTTGGAACAGCATAACATATTTTACTGCAAAAGTAACTGCATCCCAAACTGTAAGCATGTTTACATAGGAGTTATGATCATGTTATTAACAAGGAAATCTCCACATTGGGTCCAGAACCATTATTTCTTCATTGAAATAAAAGTTAGAAGTATTCAGAAGAGCTGGAGAGGGCTCTGAGGACTCACAAGAGCCAGGCAGGGAGGAGGTGCTAAGGAAAGCATCAGGTATGTATTGTCCATATGCAATCGGGGACTATTTCTTATAGAAAGAATTTCTGAATTGTAAAAATGGTCCAAAGTAGCAATCATAAGGATGTTGGATTGTTGAAATCTGAAAATGGAACAATGCTAATGACTGGAGGTGATGGGCCTGAACGAGATGTACAGCAGACAATGCCCTTCAGTGTACATATTTCTGGCTGATTTCCATTTCTAGACAATTTTGTGCACAAGGATGGTAACAAAATCAACAGATTCACTCCAGTGCTGCCTACATATGCCTCATTAACAGAACCAGAAGACCCCAGCAAAAGTCGGGGACCATGAGAGAGATTTGTTTCCTTTGCTTCCAGTATAAATTATAAACCATCTGAGGAGAATGTAAATAGGTGCAGCTCAAGAGCTACATTGTATTCTAATTCTTTTCTTTATTTCAGAAAAATGGAAAAGCACTCTGTAGACTAGGGCATGGTCTAATAGGGATATGACATCATGCTATTGCTGTGGGCTTTGGCTACTGCACTAAGAAAAATCCCAAATGCACTTTTTGTTAAGAAGTTTATAAAAAAAAAATTACTGCATTACATCAGATTTTTCTTGTTTACTATTATCCTCCATTCTAGCCATGTTTGGCTTCAGATAGTTCCCTAAACAGCCAGGGTCTGACTACAGCTCAGGTGGTCCACACACTGCTGTCCACTGACTGATCACCTCATCCTTTCTTAGTTTACCTTTCCCATCCCTCAAGAATCAGCACAAGTCGTAGGGTTCATGTCAGGGAGCCTTCTCAGGCATGGCCTAAGATGTGTCAGGCATATGTGTCACTCTCCTTCTGTTAGCTGGCTGGTTGGCTGTGTCTCATGCTAGATGTCAATTCCTGGATAGCAAGAATCCCAGGCCGGATAACTTTGTGGTTAGGAGCTCTGATTCTAGGGCCTAGACTGCCTACATTTGGACCTAAATCCAACACTGCTGAGCCACAGGACTCAAGAAAGTCCCTTAGTATCTTTATTTCTTGGTTATCTCATCTGTGACAATAATATTACTTATATTATTGTGTTGTTATGAGCATTAAGTGGGTTACTATACCTAAGACACCAAAATTTCTAAAGACTAAGTTTGTTAAGTTTGTTTTATTATTTTCTTCATTCTTTTGCTCTTCTTCATTACTATTTGTCTTTTGATTTCCTGGGTCTGTCACAATACATGGCACATTGTAAGTGCTCAGCGAAATTTTTGAAGAATTAATTAATTAATGGAGTCATAAAATAAGCAGACTTAATAATAACTACAGTGAAATTGCATTTTTCAAGAATACATACAAAAGTCCTAATAACAATATATTTCCCAATTATGTTACATACAGGTAGTCAATGCTCAAAATAAAAACTTTGGGGTAGTCTATAATCCTGACCTTAGTCTGAAAAACCAAAAGGATTAAATTATTTACAGTACCAGTTCCAGATTATATGTCACATTGTATTCTAAATTCATCATACCTGCTATCCACCAGTTATGCACATAGAGTAATTTTTAAATTACTGGAATATTTAAATTACCAGAATGGGCAAGGCATGGTAGCTTATGCCTATAATCCCAACAATTCAGGAGGTGGAGATAGGAGGATCACAGGTTCGAGGTCAGAGGCAGCCTGTGTAACTTGGTGAGATTCGGTCTCAAGATAAAAAATAAAACTTTTAAAAATATGGGCTAGGGGAGCAGCTCAGTAGTAGAGCACTTGCAAAGGATGTGTGAGGCCCTGGGTTCAACCTGTAAGTACTAAAAAAAAAAAAAAAAAAAAAAAAGAGGGAGAGGGGCTGGGGGTGCCAGTTCAGTGGTAAATGCAAGGCCATGGGTTTGTTCCCCAAGTACCATAAAAATAAATAAATAAACAAACAAACAAACAGATAAATAAATAAATAAATACCAGAATGCCCCAGACCCCACTATTTCTGAATAAGTGTTCATTTTACCATATGTTAAGGCAAAAAAAAAACAACAACATTTTTTAGACATCACTAATGTGGATTAGATACCTCCTTGACAATCTGCTTATTTAGGGTTTTTTTTTTCCAAACTGTGTATGTTCACAAGTGTTTTAACATACATTAATTTTGAATAAGCTGAGCTAACCTCCAACTCCTGTTTGGGAAGGAGATGCTAGGGAGTCCATGGGAGCCACAGAGATGACAGAAATCAGAGTACCCAAGCCACCTTCGCAAGGGAATTTTAATCAGTACGATCACTGCTAGCTCATCACCCACTTTTCAGCACTGAATTTAGGCCAGTCATTTGTTACCCAACGTTTGAGTGTACATTTGTCACTCCTGTTGATTTGCACACATGGCTGCTCATCCATTTGAGTCACACCATAAACCCAGAAAGGCATGACCCATTTTCAGAAGTGCAAAAAGTTAGGTCAGCACCCACATCTGAGGTGCCAGATCCTCTGTATTAAATATTTATGGGGTATCTGTGAGCAAAAATGCTCAAACAAACAAATCAACATTTCCTATGACCTTGAACCAGTTTGCTTGGGAAGGGTATTTTCACTCACAGCTCCATACCTTTAATTCTCCGATGGAGGAAAGTAGTCCTGCTCCATATGCCCGCAGCTGACCTTCTTGCTTACAAAGGCCAAACTCGATTGTGAAGAAATAGCACTGAAAAGAAAAAATGGACACAAATTCAGTGAACTAGTCAACAAGTTTTTTGTATAATAAAGTGACACCTAAAATAAAATGTTGCACTATATGTAATTTCTTCAACACCACCAATTTAGGTATATTTAAATCAGGCTAAAATCTATTCTTTTGCTAATAATCCTTCCCTAATTTTAAAGATGGGAAAGGGCCTGGCAATCCACTCCCAAGGCAATCCCGAGACAGCCATCGAAAACCCTATGAGGGTTGCTATGAGTCGGATACCGACTCGATGGCACCTAACAACAACAACAATTTTAAAGAGCCTGCAGCTGTAGCCACTGTGGCATCTGATCCCATCAGATCTCAGAAGTTAAGCAGGGTCAGGCCTGGTTAGTACTTGGATGGGAGACCACCTGGGAACACCAGATACTGTAGGCTTAGGAGATGGACCCATCAACCCACTCCCAAAAATCAATCCACCATTGAAAACCCTATGAATAACAGAGAAGCACTGACAATAAGTGTTTTACCTGTTGTACATAGGATCACTATGAGTCGGACACAGACTTGATGGCACCTAACAACAACAACAACAACAAAGTTTAAAGAGTCTATGGCCATAGCACCCTAGCATCTGAACCTGCCTGATCCCAGAAGCCAACCCTGGTTAGTCCTTTGATGGGATCCTGCATGGAAATACCAGGTACCAGGTACCGCAGGCTAGGGAGAAAAACCTGGCAACTCACTCCTGAAATAATCCATCATTGAAAACTCTGTGTATAGCAGAGAAGCATTTACAAGAGTGTCGGGCATGGCACAGTGTCAGAGAGTGTTTGGTTCTGTTGTACATAGGGTCAGTCGCTATGAATTGTATCCGACTGATGCCATCTAACAACAACAAGTTTAAAGAATATGGAAAACATATTAACTACTAAGAATCTCATGCTTCTTGGATTCAGAAAGTGTATGGGCCAAATCATAGTCTCTGGATAATTTTAAAAACAAAAACACACATTTGGAAAAGAGTATACCATAGTGGCAATACTTTAAAAACATAGTACTGTACTTATCAAATTGTGTTTCTATAACACAAATAAGTTCAAGCAAACATGTAAAAATAACCTGGAATCCACTCATCTCAAACTTATTTCTTCAGGTTGTTTATTCATTCAACAAACAATTGTTCAGTACCTACTCAGTGACATGCTTAGTAAAGAAGAATGGAAAAGAAAGAAAAGAGAGACCAAGAAATCAAGTATATACCTACCAAACTATCAAAACTGCAATTTTAGTTCAGATAAGATTTTAGCACAATCTTAAATGTATATCTATACATGTATACGTGTATGCACATGTGGACTTATATGTGCATGGGTGTATACTAAGCCCATGTCAGCATCAACTACTGTAGCTTCTTCAGGATGTTAAAACTTAAAAGTGCTTCTGTTGGTTTTAAGAAATCAACGTAGACAGACAGAAACCTCCATGCAACCAGCAAAACTCCCTATGCTTTTGAGAGAGGTTAAAATCACACTATTTTTTGTTCTGACAGAAAAGTGAAAAGCTGACAATGAGTAATAAAACTGCATCAAATTAACACTGTCCTGAGTTCATGATGTTAGAGCACTGGTGTTCTTGAGAAAGAGGAGAACTTAAGCATGCTGGAAAAAGAGGGAGAAAATAATTATTATTTCTAGTCTATGGCAGTTTCTTCTATTTTTATTTAGAGGTTAAGATGTCCCTTGATTCAGAAGGGTTTTATTTTTTTTACTGTGAGGGTAACCTCTGGAATTGAGTGGTCCAATACTCTGCAAAACTGAGCTGGACACAAAGGACTGGTCATTCCCAGGTCAGAGAACTTAACTGCCAGAGGCAAAATCTCCTTTTCTGAGTCAATTCCCAAAAAGACCGAAGTACAGCCCAGCCTTGTGGCATCACAACACACAGTATCCAACAGCTTCCTCTTTATTCTGTTCCACATTTTCTTCCTTTTCCAGCACACCACTTTCTGACATAGTCTGAAGTTTCTTTATGTACAATATATACTGTTTATCATCCATCTCCAAACACTACATTATAAATTCCATGACAGCAAGTGTCTCTTTCTGTTGCCCGCCATGCATGCTGGGGATCCAATGCAAGGCCTAGCACATGCTAGGCAAGCACTCTACCACTGAGCTGCACCCTCAGCCTCTCTTTTGGTTCTTCAAAACTAAGTTTCCCTTCAGGCATGGTGATACATGCCTGTGACTCAGGAGGCAGAGGTAGGAAGATTGCAGGTTCGAAGCCAGAGGCAGCCGTGTAACTCAGCAAGACCCTGTCTCAAGATAAAAAATTAAAAATGGACTAATAGTGCAGCTCAGTGGCAGAGCACCTGCTAAGTATGTGCAAGGCCCCTGGTTCAGTTCCCAGTACTTCAAAAAAGGGAGAAAAAATTAAATTTCCCAACCTCAGCACTATTGACATGTTAGGCTACATAATTCTTTCTTGTGAGAGGTTGTCCTGTGTGTTACAGGATGTTTAGCAGCATCTCTGGCTGCTATCCGGTAGCCAGCAGCATTCCCAAGTCAATTTTAACAAACAGAATGTCTCCAGACATTGCCAAGTGTTCCTAGAGAGGCAATATCACTCCTGATTGAGCACAAGTGATGTCTAATAGTATCTGAAACATATAGAGCTCAATAAGTATTTGGTCCCCCATGTGTCTGTCAGCTTGTCATGCTGTGGTAAATTGCACATTGCTGTGATGCTGAAAGCTATGCCACCAGTATTTCATATACCAACAGGGCTACCCATGGTGGACAGGTTTCAGCTAAACTTCCAGACTAAAACAGACTAAGGAGAAGGATCCAGTAGCCCACCCCTGAAACAATTAGCCATTGAAGATCCATGCATAACAGAGAAACACTGTCAAGTACTGCCTGAAAATGAGCCCCCCAGGCTGAAAGGTATTCAAGAGACAACTGGGGAAGAGTTGCCTCCTCAAAGTAGAGTCAACCTTAATGATGGGAATGGAGTAAAGCCCCAAGACCTCCCTTTGCTGACATGGCACAACTCAAAATGAGAAGAAACACAGTGACTGTAACAATGAGCTCAAACATAAAAAGATCGTGTACGTAGCATAATATAGGGTAGTGTTTCATTCTGTTGTACATAGTGTCACTATGAATCAGACCCAACTCGACAGCACCTAACAACAACAACAAAATAAGCATTTGGTGGATAAATAAACAACGAATGCATGAGAAGTTAGATGCATGTGTGTGTACAACACCTGGAGGAAAGAAATGTACCAGGAACTTGAGTTCAAGGCTGGGTCCTGCTTCTAATTTGCTGTGTGACTACACTGTGGACTGTAGTATTCCTGACTGTGACATCCACCATCCATCCATTCACTATTCCACAGATGCCTCTTAAGCACTATGCCAGATTCTGCTGAAGATGCTAAGGATATACAATGAACAAGGTGACAAAGTCCCTGATCCTATAAAGGTACATGGTACAAAAATTAGAAAACCAATGGACAGGATAATTTGAGGTAGAGTATGCTCTTTAGGTAATGAAACCATGCCATATATCAGGTATTAAGCAGAGGGCACCTACAGCTGTACCACCCTGGCATCCAATCTGGTCATATCTTGGAAGCTAAACAAGGTCAGGCCTGGTTAGTACTTGGATAGGAGACCACCTGGGAACACTGGGTGCTAGAGGCTTGGGAGAAGAACCTGGAAACCCAGTGCTAAAACAATCAGCCATTGAAAACCCTATAAATAGCAGAGAGCACTGACATTGTGGCAGGCAAAGCACAGTGTTTTATTCTGTTGTACATAGGGTTGCTGTGAGTTTGACCTGACTCTGTGGTTCCTAGCAGCAACAAAGCAGCGGGCACAACTATTTTAAATAGAGTAGTCAGGAAATTCTTCTCTGGAGAGGTGATATTTAAGCTGCAATCTACTTAAAATCAAATATTCACTGAGGAATGAAAAAGGCAGTTGTACAAAAATCTAAGGGAAACGAGCATTCCCACCAGAAAGAATAGCAGGTACAAAGGCCCTGAAGCAGGAATCGATTTGCATTTCCAGGGGCAGTGGGCAGTCATTGGACAGTTTTAGGCAGGAGAAAGAATGTTCTGATTTAGCTTTTAAAAGATCATGGTAATGTTGTGAAGAGTAAATTGTAGAAGCAGAAGGAACAAGTAGAAAGCAATGGCAGCCAAGACATAAAACTGATAAGTGAGCAGGAATGATGTGACTTGGACCAGAGCCGTCAGAGCACTGGGAGAAGTCAGTCTCACAAAGACCTCAGACAAGAGCCAAGATAAGAGATGTGAATATATGTTGAAAAGTTAAAATACAGCCCCCAAGTCTGTCCTCCCAAAAACTTTGCACAATCCTGGGCACAATGAAGAGAAGTAATTACATAGTCATAGGACAAAAGGCCTGGAGGACACCTGGACACTCAGCCCATCTGTTTTACCAAGAGGAAAACTCAAGTTTAGGAAGATGAAGTGATTTACCCAGAACTAGTCTAGTGGGTCACAGGAGATCTAAAACTCAGTATTTTAAATACCTTAACATCAACATTGGTCATATTTTAAGATTTCTAGGTAAAAAAAAAATTAGTAGATGCACAATTTTCCTTTACAATCACATAATAGGGAAATAAAAGTCTAAAGCAGAGGAAAAACGGACTCTCATAGCATCCTCTTAGTGTGCCTTTGACTGGTTTCCCTAATCTATGTTGTATTTGCAGCATGTGATATGATGTCCTCAGAACCTTAACACTAAATGGATGAGTTTGCAAAAAAAAATGTACTGTCATGTTCAAAAGCATCCAAAATACACATATGGAGCCAGCTGTGGGAGCATGTAGGTCAGTCATTAAGTGTATTTTTAATTTTCTTTATGGTATATCACTGCATACATAATGCATGGTCACGGTTATGATCCACATCAAAACAGGCTGAGAGCCTCTGAGGAAATCTGATATAGCATTCACACAGTCTTCACATGGATTTGGCCTCCCATCCTATTTTACAGCAGGAATTAAGAGATCTGCATGGATTTGACTAAAGATTCAAAACTAAACCTATCATCTAGTGTGTCTAGTTAACATGTTTCTACAATCAGGGCAACCTCAGAGGGGAAAGCCACTGAGCGTCTTCCTTCACATGACTCAGAATGCTCTCCGGCCCCTTACTTCATCTGGGAGTCCTTCCAGAAACTCTGACCTTACACAGTGCCATCTGCTCCTTCTCTGTCTACCCTTCCCTTTGGTTTCCTGCATTCATCAACCAAAGTAAGCCCAGAGCTGCTGCTTCTGCGACCCACTGTCCTCAGAGAATCAGACCTTTGGCTTTGAGACAGTTTTCCATTTGCAGCTCTGTGTGTGGCTGACAGAAAATGAGAAAGGGTAAATTGCGCCTGAAACTCAAGTGTTGGCAAAATGTGAATTATGGATTTGATTGGGGTAATTTTCTTTCTGTTTTCGGTGCTAGTAAAGACCACAATTAGACCACAAATTGAGGAGAGGGAGTGATCACACAATTCTACTGTCCAATGTTATAGGCAAAGCCAACTTAGTATTAAACTGGATGACCTCTTGTAGACCCATCAGAATTCATTAGTTGTTGTTTGTCTGACTCATAGCAACCCTATGTACAATAGACAAAGCACTTTCCAATACTGTCATACCCGGCACTATGTCAGTGCTTCTCTGCTATTCAGAGGGTTTTCAATGGCTAATTGTTGGCTAATGGAGTGGGCTGCCAGGTCCTTCTCCCATTTTTTATGGTGCTAAGGATCAAACCCAGGGCCTAAGAGAGCAAAGAGCAGCATTCAACCAACTGAGCTAAACCCCATCAGAGTTTAGGGATAAGTAATCACTTCTTGAAATTTTAAGAAAATATAATTTATTTTCCTTGTAGAACTCTCCAGATGTAGATCTATAATATATTCCCTAGAGATTTTCAAACAAATATCCGACCCACTATCAAATAAATAAGTAAATAAATACATAGTGAAAAAATATCCTGAGCCTTGTAAAAACACCTGCAAAAGAGAACTGCTGATTCCTGGCTGCTAATGTCTTTTAAACAGAAACAAACAATAATACTAAGACTAACACCTTCCTAAATTGAAGGGTACCTTTCATCAACATTGACGTTCATGAATTCCGAATTTTATACACCACTAATAATGTATAATTATTTATAAATATTTTATTTGAATATAATTACATATAATCATTAACTGAAAACCAAAACAGAAATGATAGATGGGACCTCTTCCATAGAAGAAAAGCAGAGTCATTTACATACACAATCATTAAACAAAAGAAAGCCTGAGTGACAATGTGAAATCCAAACAGGGCTGTGAACACACCTACTGGGAGTGTACTTAGGAAAAGGAGATAGGTCACCCAATGCTGCCATCTTCAGGTCACTACTGGTAGTACACCATTCTTGAAACAGTTCTGGCTCAACTAGATTAGCAGTGATAAAAACTAAGGGAACCAAGCCCACAGACATGAAATCACACCAACAAAACTCACCACAGTCGCATGTGATGATTTACAAAAGCATTCTACGTTTGGTGTTAGGTCACTCAAGTTTTTGCTAAGGTCACACACTCCCCTTAAAGACTTGTCCAACTTCGTCAAGGAACACTAGGTGAAAGAGAAATTTCTCCACTAGTAGGGGCTTTTTGGTTTCTACCTCTCATACTCCTTACATGGTTTGAAATAATTACATAACCACTTCCTGAGCGTCATTCTGTATTCATAAATTGGATTAAAACGGGTACTTACAAGCTTCTAGGTGGCACACACCTGTAATCCCAGTTCTCAGGAGGTTGAAGCAGGAAGATTGCAAGTTTGAGGTCAGCCTGGGCTACATAGTGAGTTTCAGGCCAGGTGGAGATATGTAGTCAGACTCTGGGAGAAAAAATAAAAACCTTCCAGAAGAGTATCCTACTTCTTTTATTTTCTCTAGGAAATTGGCTTACATGTGTCATCTAATAAATTCCTCAGTGAGGAAGTTAGTGAGGGAGTAAATAAGTAATATATTTTCTCTATCAACTTTTCTAAAAGCTTGATCTCAATAGTAGTTGATTATATTTTTAAATAATCACATGCACATTCTGCATCTAGAAATCCTTTATCCACATATCTAGCACACAGGCAGGAAGCAAAAAGTTAGCAAAGAGAGCCCTGAGTGAAATGGGTTAACATAACAAAAATTTATGCACTAAATTTGATGTATTTTACTTATAAGAGGCTCCTTCATGCCCTCATTCAGGTCTTATTTACCTTTCTTTTGTACACAGTTTCAACAAAGCTTAGTTATAGAGCTCTCAAACCACTTTACGTAAGAGAAGAAGAAAATATATAAAAAGCAAACCTGACAACTCAAAAAGCACAGAAATACAATAGTGTTTGGATAGATAACTCTGAACACTTCCATACTTGAAGTTATCACTAAACAACAGAATTCACAATGACACTAAAACATCAATAAAGAAACTGAGCCAGAAGAAGGAAATTTACTCTTCCACTTTCCCTCTTGACAGGTCCTTTGGTCGTCCACCTCTCACATTCTTGGCATGCTTTGAAATAATTATATAATCTGAGCATCCTGGTTTAGTGAAGTGTCTCACATATGTAATCTTCCCACACACTTGTGAAGTAGACACAGCCCTTCTTATTATTTCCATTGCATGTGTGGGAATGCCAAGACTCAAAGTCCAAGTGATTTTCCCAGGTTCTACAACTACTGGTTGGCAGAGCTGGGAATCAAATTCAAGTTTCCAACTTCAAATGCAATGCTCTTTCTTCACTAGTTATTGTACATACGGATGCAGGGCCACTATCAGCCAGTCACACTGGCAAAGCAGTGCTTGGTCTTGAAATACCGAAATAGTTCCAGAAGGGGTACAAATAGCTATTCCTCCACACTCCCGAGAGCCCCTGGCAACCCATGCTTCCCTAGTCAACTTCTGGATTCCATCTCCCACATACCCCCCCTCCCCATGCCACAGCCATCATTTCTTTGTGATCTAGCAAATAGAACTCAATTCCTGCAGAGCTGGAACCTCCAGGACACTGCTCCATCACAAATAGAACAAGTATGTGTGCTATGAGGGCTCTATCTCATGACAAAAGGCTAAGTCCCAGAAAGGAAGAATGCCACTCAAACATGTTCTCACATCAGGGGTCTGAGCTCTGGTCAGTGCAGATAAAACCACATAAAAGGGGCTCTGTATTGCATAGTCTTTCTTTCACAGACTTTTTGCTAAGATTTTTCCATCTCAGTTCAAACAAACAGAATGTCAAAGTATATACGTGCAAAGCTGTTGAAAAGGTGGAAATATTCAAGGTCCCCTCCCATTCACTCCTCTATGACCCACCCCCAGCTACTACTTTACATTTTGTTGTTGTTAGCTGCCATCTAGTCAAGTCCGACTCATAGGGACCCTATATACAACAGATAAAACACTAAAGGACACTGTGTCGTACCTGACACTATTGTAAGTGCTATTCATAGGATTTTCAATGGCTGATTATTTGGGGCAGCCCACTCCCAAGCCTACAGCACTCGGTATTCCCAACTAGTCTCCCATCCAAGTACTAACCAGGCCAGCCCTGCTTACCTTCTGAGATCTAACCAGATCAGACACCATGGTGGTACGGCTGTAGGCAGTTTTCATTTTGGTTACATCAAAATTTCAATTTACAAGCAGCAAGTATTTTCCTTCCCTTAGCCAACATTCTTTAATCTTGATTAAACTGCAAATGATACTAGAATTGAAGTTAGAATGATGCTTGATATCTAAGCAGGAAGCATTAGAATAGCAACATTAAGGCAATAAAAAGAAACCTGGGAAACAAAAGTGAAAATAGAGGTTCTGTTTCTGAAGCCATGTACTTCTCACTGCCCCTGAAATACCTGTCCCACCCTCTCCCCTGTCACTCTTTCAAATGAAACTTCTAAGAAGACATAGTTTTTGTTATTTCTTCAACCATTTCATCTCCAAATATTCCCAAGAGCCACAGATAAAGCCAAGTCACTCGAAGGTGTCAATGACTACCCCCATTTTTTAATTTGCACAACAAAGTTTCCACAGTGAGAAAATTCTCTGGGACTATACTTCTAGAGATAACAGAGAGAGGGGTTTGTATACTGCATTAATTTGCCATGGGCTACTCCTACAAAAAATAAGACTATAAAAGTGCTAAAAATGGAGCTAGAAGGCATTAGTCCTGACCCAGTGTTCTGTTGTTGTTGTTAAGTGCCATCGAATCAGGTCCAACTCATGGTGACCTTACATACAACAGAACTTAACACTCCTCAACACTCTGCCCCACCCGGCACTATATCAGTGCTTCTCTGCTATTCATAAAGTTTTCAATGGCAGATTGTTTCAGGAGTAGGTTGCCAGGTCCTTCTCCCTAGCTTGAAGCACCTGGTATTCCCAGGTGGTCTCCCATCTAAGAACTAACCAGGCCAACTCTGCTTAGCTTCCAAGATCAGGAGGAATTGAATGCCCATCACTACACCAATATGGTCGACTATAGTCCTGGAGACACGACTTGACAGCACCTAACAACAACAACAATAGTCCCGGAGACGCAGCAGTCACAGACCACTCATGCCATACCTCTAAATGAAAGCTACCATAGCTCTCAACAGGTTACAACTTAAATCACATTTCAAAATTTATATTTGTTGGAGGTTGGGGATATAGCTCAGTGGTAGAGCATGTACTTAACATGTACAATGTCCTGGGTTCAATTTTCAGCACCAAAGAAAATTATATTTATTAAATTCTATGATACTAAGCTCTAGTTGAGATTACAAACAGCTACAGAGATGGTCTCTATACTCAGGAAAGGAATCATATGGATGAGAAGAGAAGATAAATAATAGTAATTTTTAAAACTCCCCTGTTTTTAATCCTACCACAAACTTCTCACTCTGTCTTAAAATTTTGTTTGCTTATGTGTCTCAGAACAGAAAGAAACTGAAGCTTGTGTTGAACTTTGAAGGATTAATGGGATCTTAGATGGGTTTCAAGAAAAGAAGTTTCTAGAAAGAGTGACAGGTCTCCTGGTCTGGGATGCTGAAGCCTGAGGTGTTTGGGGGAGTGCTTAAGAGAACCTAAAAGTCATGATAGGAAGGTAGAGGTGAGCCAAATTACATAATGGACCAGATCACAGGCTCCTCTTGAACCACTAGAAAGTGTCTCTTTTGCTAGTGACCCTCCATCGAGCCAAGACTGAGAAACAGAAGTGAAGAGAAAGGGCTAGGATTTGAGTAATGTCTTGTCAGCTGGAAAACAATGACCCTAAATTATGAAAACAGCATATATTGTCTTAGGTTAGGAACAACCATCAAGCGAATTAAAATGTAAAATCCTAAACTCTAAGGAAACATTACGGCAAGCCTTGTAGAAAATTGATCATCAAATATAAGAGGGACATTCAAAGGGGAAAAAAAGTGTCAGCAGAAAACAACTTTTATGTGATTTTTAGCAGTCCTGTGTTAGTCAGAATTTTTCTGTTCCTTAACTACTGTTTCTTTCCTGTATCTTTTTTATTGCTTTCAAGAATAAACGCATGC